>NEWO01000835.1:84454-169424 GCA_003013225.1 Phalaenopsis aphrodite
TCGACACTCTCTTTTGAGAATTAACCTACATTTTAATTCTCACTTCTGAATTAGTCCTACATTTCTGATTCATTACATTCGAGGTCAGTCCTTACTTTCTGACACTCCCTTTTAAGAGTTGACATACATTTTAGTTCTCATTTCTGAATCAGTTCTACATTTCTGACTCATTACATTTGAGGTCGTTCCTTACATTCTGACACTCTTTTGAGAATTGGCATACATTTCAATTCTAATTTTCACCTTTCTGATTCATTACATTCGAGATCGGTCCTTACATCCCGACTCACTGTCTCTCTCTCTCTTTTTGAATTGATATTTAAATTTCAATTCCCACCTTGAGGTCAGCACTTACATGCTGAATCCCATCCTTTTTGAAATCTTTGAAATTTAATAACTCAAACTCCACTCTCCAATCCCTAGCAAAAGTCCCTACTTCTTGACTTGATCAAACACTCACGTGCTAATTCCCCAGCGGAAACAAATCACACACAACTATACACATATTTTTGGGTCTGTTAAGTTAAAAGTTGCATTGGTTTTTGTTGATCTCGTCGGTCAATGCCAATACGGGGTCCATTTCCCAGCACACCACACCTATTGGGGGTCCATTTGTTGACCTCATGTTTCGTTGAGGTTTAGTTTTTCCTCATTAGTAGCCTAGGGTCTAGCCATAGGACTTTTCTTGTTGACTATTCTTAGAAAACTAGACATGGAACCCTCGCCATTAAAAATTCCAAACTCATCTCTACTCAACTTGAAGTTCCACATGTCGGTCTCAACCTCTAGCATTTAGTAGGTGGGATCACTATCGGGGAAACTCAAGATAAGTCACCCTTAGGACTGTTGGACTCTAAGGTTGACCCTGGGTGTTGGTCTAGGGCTAGGGCACTTACTTGAAATCACTTACACTCACAATCAATCACAAACCTAAACTCAAATTTCTAGCTTAGATCCCTTGATCTTTTGGGATACGCATGTAGATAGTCCCCTAAACCTACTAGCCCTAGGGCTATGGTTTGGCTAAGACCACTATGTAGAGGACCCAAAATGGGGTTTCCATTGGTTCATGGTTTGTTGGTGATGGTTGGTACCTCAACTCTATCAAAATACCCATCTTGGGCTTTTACCCCTAAAATACCCTCAAATTACAAAAATACCCCTTCATAGCCCAAAATTCCAAAAATTCCCAGAAAATCCCAATAAATCCTAACTACTCCCAATTTCATTTCTCTCAACTATCACATGACCCAATTTGGCCAATTTGACCATCTTTAACTAAAATCCCCAAATTGACCAAAATCCCCAAATTGCCCTTTAAAGAGTTCAATAGTATTAATAATGATTGTATGAACAAAATTTTGAAAATATCAGTCCTTTTCACCTGTACTATTATGTCAATTTTTTTTATTTAAGAATATTAATATAATCTAATTTACTTAATTATTTTGTTTCTCAAGTATTAAATATAGTGCTAAAACAATTTTGTTGCAAACAACAGTACTGCATAGAGGTAGAATGGTTTAATCCAGAAACAGCTAAAAAAAACTGTCTTCTAACAGTATAAATCAAACAGCTAACCAATTGTCCATCAATTTGATCTCAATTGACTTCAATTCCAATCCTAAACTCAAATTCACTTTTTTATGACCAAACTAAACCAAATCCAAGCTCAATTGGTCCATGATTTGAGCCCAATTTTGATTTGGGTCAAAACCCCAAGTTTGACCATATGACCTAATCTCACCAAATTGAACCCATAGCCTAGTCAATTGTCCTCAATTAATGCTTAAAAATCTTTATAACATTCCTATACATCAAAATCAACCATCAATTGGCCTTGGTGAAGCCTCATATCCATTTGATTTTGGCCTAAATCCAAAATTCTCAAATTTAGCCCCAAATTGGCTACTTCCCCAAATTTCACCCAATTGATTGCCTTAACCTCCAAATTGACATCCAATTCATGTTGAAAAAACTCTTCATGAGGTCCCTATTGACCATTTAGAACAATCAAATTGGACTTAGCCCGAGGCTAACCCAAGCTAGACCCAAGCCTAGCCCAACATGACCAAATTGATTAAAGTTCAAAATTCCCTCAAATTGACCCTTCTATTGAACTCAAAACCACACTCATCCATCACCAAAGTTGATCCTTATGATCATCTACACCAAATGCAACAATCAATTAGGCCAATTGACATGGCTAGCCTAGCCCAAACGCAAGTTTTGGCCATTTGCACCCAGTTGGACTCATGCACTAAATGTGACCTAACCACTCTAAAGCCACCAAATTAACTTCACAGAGCCTCTATCATAGCTCTAGACCAACACCTAAAATTGAGCTTGGTCGAATTCATACCTAGGCCTTACACCAAGACCAGGAACTCAATCCCTAGCCTCCTTGAACTCCAACGAACGTGCCTAGCACCTCCGATTGAAGCCTCCCTTCTCAGAGCAAAGGTATAAAACTTCTCCTACTCTCAAGCTTATTTTGATTCTTTATTTACTTAGGCTTGAATTCATGGCATATTAACCATATGGATGTGTTCGTCACACTTAGACGAGTTCATAGGATCAAACCCGAAGTGATTTGGTTCACTCTAGGGTGACATTTTAAGGTTTTAGTGTGGAGGGGCACAGGATCATTCTATTAGGGACGATGATGGGGAGCCGTTCGATCAAGCGTGTATTAAATGGACGGAGGAGATCGATCCGGACAGCGCTTTGGGACATAACAGTGGGCCGAGTCATCAAGCTACGTGGATGGCAGTTGTCAAACCAGAGCGCACCACGCATGCCTTGAAAGCTGCCTAGGATCTAGTCAGTATGCGCGGTTTAAATGGATAAATAGGGCTTTTCTTATTTATTTAAATACCCTTAACTTAGAAAATTCATAACTTTGTGTAGAAAAATAAAAAAAATAAAATAAAAATACTCTCTTGCTCAGTGAACAAAGCAGAACAATGTGGAATTAATTTCAAGTCCATTTGATGCATATTTTAATTTTAATTAATTAAACACTATTTGCGATCATTTGATTCTCCATGCATATTGACACACCACCTTGGCTTGGAATTTTAGCATGTTGTAGCCTCTGTCAGAAGAAACATCCTCTGATTTTTCTAAAGTCAAAGGATGTCCCTATATAGAGATCCATATTTTTCAAGTTTTTCCATATTATTTCCTTAAAATAATCATGGGAATTAGCATATTGATTAGAAAATCCCAAGGAAATTTTGGAAGGTCCGCCATGATTAGAGAAACCTTTAGAAATAATTTCATGGGTCAAGTCATTTAAAATACCCTTAAATTTCACAAATATTAAATCACTAAAATAATTAATTTTGGAAAATGTAAACATTTAAATGACTTGATTTTTAATCTCCACTGTGATTTATGATCCAGAGAACTCATCATAAAAATTTCAAATTATTTGAGTTCATTTGACAACTTAAGTTGATTTTTAAAGATAAATACCACTTTTGACACTTAAATGTTTTTTAAAAATAAAAATAAAACTAAAAAAATTATGAAATTTAGTTTTTTGAGTTCTCTGTGATCAGGGGTATTTTTAAAAATAAAATGATATTTTAAATAAAAACTTGATTTTTAGCCTATTTTAAAGATTTAAATAATTAAAAATCCATAAAAATCATAAAAATAATAAAACTCATGTAAATGTTCTAAATTGCTTCCTAATCAATTACAAACAATTAAAATATTTTTCCTGATTTTCTAAATAAAGATATTTAATTTTAAAGCTTAGAAATAATCTTTAAAGGCTAAAAATGAGTTTTCCACTAAAATAATTCCAGTAAATCAAAGAAAAATAAAAATATATATAAAATTTACTCTAGGTTCTCTGACCTTAGGGAGATTTTTTAAAAATATAAAACTTAATTTTCACCACCTAAAATATTTTATTTTTATTAAATGACCCAAAACTTGAAACAATTCTAATAAATCACAAAGAATTTAAAAAGGTCTACCTCGAGTAAAAATTTCAAGGGATTATAATTTAACTTGGTCAAGTTATGAATTTTCTTTGAAAAATCCTTTTTTTGCATGAAAATAATTATATAAATTAAATTAAATTTTGAAGAATCACATTTTCTCATTTGATGTCTTAATTAACCCATGAATGAGGTAAAATAAAAATTTCAAAATCATTTGAATTGAATTTGACAAATTATGAAGTGATAGAGCCTGAGGGGCAAATATGTAATTTTGGAAATTTAGCCTTAATTAGTATTTAGGCTTAAATCAAGGAAGGGAAATGGGTAACCTCTGATCTTAATCAATTTATTTGATTCTTGAAACACAAGGGGTTAATTGGTAGAAACCAATTTTACTTTCTTAATTAAGATTAATAAATTTCTAAATTATTAAAATTTGGAAGTTTATTAAAATTAAATAATCCTAGACTTAGGGGTATGAATTTTGAAGTCAATAATTAATCAATTTAATACCCCTATCTTGATTTTCAAATAGAATCCAAATCATGAATCATGACCACTTAAAGCTTAACCCTTTTAACTAATTAAGACACTCACCTAGGTCTTAAGGGGCTAGTGGTGACTTAGGCTAAATCAAAATTGACTAAAAAAGGATTAGAGAAATAAACATAATTAAATCAAACATCCTTGAAACACCACTAAGCCCAATTAGGTTTAAAAAATTGGCTAAGTGTTCAAATTACACTAACTTGCCTCTTTAAGGGTCTTTACCCACATAATTTTCAAATTAAATGATAAGTGATAATTACCCTATTCTTAGGGATAATTGAGACATCGGGGTTCACTGAGTAATAAGGGTATTTACAGGGTGAACCATTAAACAACATAATAAGTTTAAATGGACTTGAGGCTTTTCACTAGTCGGTGAAAGGGAGGCATGGACCTGCTTCCCCCTCCTAACTTGTTGGATACCTCAGAGGCCTATTAAACTTAATATTCTTCGCTCAATAAAATCATCCTTAATTAAAATTTTAAGGACTCACCAAGATATGACATAGGGTCAAGAAAATTACCAATGTTTCACCTTTTTTACTCTTCATAAACTACCTTAACATGCATTTTAAGTTTCAGGTGGTGGAACGAGAAGACTCGCCTGGTACATTTTTACAGTTTTCAGAGATGTCTTTCTTGTACTTTCATAATGTACTTTTATACCTGCAAATTTGCATGCTAAACAATGATGTCACCCTGCATGAAAATTAAAACCATCAGGATAGCCACATAACCATAACCAAAACGAAAACTAAAATCAACCAAGATAAAATTCATCACCACAACATTCAAAATATAAAACAACTCAAAATTTAATCACAAACATCACACAAAACCACAACTTCAATGAAATTACAATGTCTCTAACGGATGATCGGGAATCCCTTGGAGGAGGTAACCTACAGTTGTTTCTGAGGCTTCCCACGGTTTAAATGAAATTATGGAACTGATTAAGTTGGGTTTAGTAAGTTCATTTGGACTAAGTGAATCCAGTAGAAAATAGTGATGCCGGAACGAGGGAACCGTAGGATCCTAACCGGTGTCGCTCTAATCAACTTTAATATGCCCTCATAAAATTTAAAGGACTTCAACCATAGGGCCACCTGATATGATTTTATAACTTGACACAATAGATAACTCAAACTTGTCGTGGGAAGGAGCTTGGAGCTAGCATGGTAGGCAGCACAGCTATCTTCAACAGCAAAACCTGTCTTCCCATGCTAAACCAATCTTTCTTCCTTAGACTTAAACAATAAAACCCTAGGACTTCGAGGTTGCTTGCTTATGCAACATAAATCCTCACCTTATGTTTAGGCCTTTGTATAGCCCTGCTATACAAAATAAGCCCTAACTTGTCTTAGGATTCAGAGGTTGTCATTTATCTTGATCTAAATCCTCTCATCTTCTAGGCTATTTGTGTGATCATTTCACACGAAGGTAAGCCCTAACTAATAAAATTGGTAGGATGAAACACTTAAATACTTCTCCTCAAAAGTGAAGCCAAACATTAGGATAGCTTGGGAAGTCACCCAGGGTTCTCCTCTTGATCCAGGACATCCCCTAGTTCTTCTTCCTTTGGATTCTACAATAAAATCTTCCAAATTTGAACCAATCTCCTTTTCACACCTCTACGTCGAATTTCGTTGAAGAGTCCTACCCTTTGAAATTCTATGAAGATAATATTTCCTGATTTTTATCAAGAGGCTTCTTAAGTGACTTTGGTCATTTAGGATGTAATTAACTATAGGGGCTTGCCCTTATCGGAAGCATGTCCGAACCAGCTTAACATAAACCCTATTTAAGCTTTTATATTAAATAAGGGAACTTGTCGGCAAATACAGAAGTTTTGCAAACCAAAAGGATGTCATACTTTCCTTAGTTTGTTTAATCGAGCCTCATCCTCAAGTCTTATGTTTATCCTTCGGGATAGATACAGGATTTGAGGTACAGTGCTCTTTCATTTTAAACTATGAAAAGTATGAGGTCAGTTTGATTTCATACTTCAACGAACTTCCAAAGCGGGCGACAGGATTTTGATTCCAGTGGCCGACAGCTTCTTACGGGCAACCCCATAAACCAACCCGAAATAACGCCGACAATGTTATGTTTATTTCTCTAATCCTCATTTAGTCAGTTTTGATTTGACCTAAGTCACCACTAAGCCCTTAAGACCTAGCTGAGTGTCTTAATTATTTTTTGAAAAGGTTAAGCTTTAAGTGGACATGATTCATAATTTGAACTTTTATTTGAAAAACAAAATAGGGGTATTAAATTGATTAATTATTGACTTCAAAAGTCATACCCCCAAGTCCAGGATCATTTAATTTTAATAAACTTCCAAATTTTAATAATTTAGAAACTTATTAATTTAATTAAGAAAGTAAGATTTGTTTCTACCAATTAACCTCTTGTGTTCCAAACATCCAATAAATTGATTAAGATCAGAGGTTGCCTATTTCCCTCCTTGACTTAAGCATAAATGCTAATTAAGGCTAAATTTCCAAAACTAAACATTTGCACCTAAGGCTCTTACACTTCCTAATTTGTCAAATTAAATTCAAACAACTTTGATATTTTTATCCTACCTCATTTATGGGTCAATCAAGACATCAAAGGAAAAAATGTGATTTTTTAGAATTTAATTTATTATATATAATTAATTTCACGAAGAAATAAGATTTTTGAAAGAAAATTCCTAACTTGACCAAGGTAAATTCTAATCCTTTGAAATTTTTACTAGAGGTAGACATAGACCAGAGAAGCCTTTGGACCCAATTTGATGATTTTTTGAATTCTCTGTGATTTATCAAAATTATTTTAAGTTATGGGTTATAAAATAAAAATAAAATATTTTACATGATGAAAACTAAGTTTTGTGTATTTGAAAAACTCTCTGAGGTTAGAGAACCAAGAGGAGCAAATTTTATATTTTTCTTATTTTTCTTTGATTTATTGAAATTATTTTAGTGAAAACTCATTTTTAGCCTTTAAAAATTATTTTTAAGCTTTGAAATTCAATATCTTTATTTAGAAAATCAGGAAAAATATTCTAATTATTTCGAAGTAATTAGGAAGTAATTTAGAACATTTCCATGAATTTTGTTATTTTTGTGTTTTTTATGATTTTTTAAATATTTAAAATAGGCTAAAAATCAAGTTTTTATTCTAAATATTATTTTATTTTTATAAAATTTCCCTAATCACAGAGAACTCAAAAAACTAAGTTTCATAATTTTTTGACTTATATTTTGATTTTTAAAAATCATTTAAGTGTCAAAAGTGGTATTTATCCTTAACAATCAACTTAAGTTATCAAATGAACTAAAAATATTTTGAAATTTTTATAGTGAGTTCCCTGGATCATAAACCACAGTGGAAATCTAAGTTCAAGTCATTTAAATGTTTATGTTTACCAAAATTAATTATTTTAGTGATTTAGTGTTTGTAAAATTTAAGTGCATTTTAAATGACTTGACTCATGAAATTATTTCCAAAAGCTTCTCTAATCATGAGGGATCTTTCAAAACTAGCTTAGAAGTTTCTAGTCAATATGCTAATTTCCTTGATTATTTTAAGGAAATAATGTGCAAGAACTTGAAAAATATGTATCTCTATATACAAAACCTTCTCTGACTTTGGAAAAATAAGAGGATGTTCCCCTTGACTGACGTCACAACACACCAAAATTTCAAGCCTAGGTGATGTGTCAATATGCATGGAGAATCAAATTATTCAAAATAGTGTTTAATTAATTAAAAATAAAATATGCATCAAATGGACTTGAAATTTATTTGACATTGTTCTCCTTTGTTCACTTAGAAAGAGGGTATTTTTATTTTGTTTTTGTGATTTTTCTACACAAAGTTATGGATTTTTGAAGTTCAGGGAGTTTAAATAAATAGAAAAGGCCCTAATTTTCTACTTATCCATGCGGTGCCATGTAGAACCTAGGCAGCTCCGAAACTCTATGCGGCACGCTCTTATTTGACTTCATCATCCATGCCAACAGCCACGTGTCCCGTTTTTTATGTAAAGAAGTGTTGTCCAGCTTCATCTTGGTCATCCATTTGATACACGCGCGATCGGATGATGCATGGTCATCGTCCCTAATGGCTTAGGCCGAGAGTAGTCCACCTTCAAGGCTTATGATCTCTCTCATTTCTCAACCAAATTAAGTGATTTTTTTAATGCTCGTCTTAGTGAGACGAAGACATCCATACGGTTAATATTTCATGAAATCAAGCCTAAGTAAATGGAGAATAACATTAGACTCGGGAGGAGGAGAAGTTTATACCTTTGCTCTGAGAAGGGAGGCTTCAATCAGAGGTGCTTGGCACGTTTTTTGGGTTCCAAGGAGGCTAGGGATTAAGTCTCTTGTTGTGGTGTAAGGCTTAGGTATGAATTCAACCAAGCTCGATTTTAGGTATTCGTCTAGAGCTATGGTGGAGGCTATGTCAGAGGGTAATTTGATGGGGCTTTGTCTTCTCTTGTTGTTGTGAAGGTGTGGGCACAACAATTGAAGTTTGGTGCAGTTTTGAGAGATGTCATGTTTCTGCCCTAATTTTTAAGCTCAAAATTAGGGTTATACAGGGGAATCAAGGCAGTAGAGTGATTGAAATGGGCAGTGAAGGTCTCAAGGAGGCTCTGTGAGTGATTTGGGAGGCTCTCTTTGAGAAACATTTAGCACACCTCTCAAGGCCGTGGAGGTGTGTTTTTATAAAAATGGTCATGGGGTGGCTCTAAGCGCACAAGTTTGGGTGCATTTTGGTGTTTAGGTGGAGGGCAGAGGAGCTCTTCAATTTGATTTGGATGAGTTGGCCTCTAGGTTTAATTTGGGTGAGGTGTCATGGGGGTGGCTCTCAATTTTGAGCTTTTCTAGCCACTAGGCTGACAAGCCGGCCAGGGGGAGGTGGCTAGGGGCTCAGGGCACCCAGAGGAATCCATCACAACAATTTAATGCAAATGTGTTTTGATTTGGCAAAGATATCTTAAGCATGTGCATTTTTGAAAATAATATCTATTAATTTGGGGGAACTTTGGTCCATGGCATGATTTAGGTGGTTTCATAGTGTTTGGACTGGTCACTAAGTCCAACTAATGGCTGGGGTGGAATTAATTTGGTGACTTTAGGGTGGTTAGGTCACATTTAGTGCATGGGTCCAAATGGGTGCAAATGACCAAATCTTGGGTTTGGTCTAGGCTAGCCATGTAAATTGGCCCAATTAACTGTTTTATTTGGTGTAAATGATCATAAGCAACAACTTTGGTGAAGGATGGAAGTGGTTTGAGTTCAATTGAAGGATCAATTTGAGGGAATTTTGAACTTTAATCAATTTGGTCATGTTGGGCTAGGTTTGGGTCTAGCTTGATCAAAACTTTTCAACATTAATTAGGACCAATTGACAAGGTTATGGGTTCAATTTGGTGAGATTAGGTCATATGGTCAAAATTGGGGTTTTGACCTAAATCAAATTTGGGCTCAAACCATGGGCCAATTAGGCTTGGATTTAGTTTATTTTGATCATATCAAAGGTTAATTTGAGTTTATAAATGGAATTTGGGTCAATTGATATCGAATTGATGGACATTTGGGTTGAATTTGGGGAATTTGGGTCCTTAAAGACATATTTGGGGATTTTGGTTAAAGATGGTCAAATTGGCCAAATTGGGTTATGTGGTAGTTGAGATAAATGAAATTGGGAATATTTGGAATTTATTGAGAGTTTCTGGTAATTTTTTGAATTTTTGGAATTTTGGGTTATGGAGGGGTATTTTGGTAATTTGGCGGTTCTTTAGGGGTAAAAGGCCAAGATGGGTATTTTGGTCGAGTTGACGTACCATCCATCACCAACAAGCCATGGACCAATGGAAATCCCATTTTGGGTCCTCTATACAATGGTCTTAGCCAAACCATAGCCCTAGGGCTAGTAGGTTTAGGGGACCATCTACATGAGTATCCCAAAATATCAAGGGACCTAGGCTAGAAATTTGAGTTCAGGGTTGTGAGTGATTGTGGGTGCAGATAAGTGTAGTGAGTTTAGTGAGTGCCTTAGCTCTAGACCAACACCCAGGGTCAACCTTAAGGTCCAGCAGTCCTAAGGGTGACTCATCTTGAGTTTCGCCTATAGTGACCATACCTATTAAGTGCAAGATATTAGGACCAATATGTGGAACTTCAAGTTGAGTAAAGAAGAGTTTGGAATTTCTAATGGTGAGAGTTCCTTTTCTAGTTTTCTAAGAATAGTCGATAGGAAAATCCTATGGCTAGACCTTAGGCTACTAAAGAGCAAAAACTAAACCTCAACCAAAAGTGAGGTCAACATTCGCTAGCCTCACTAGAGGCCTTCCTTACCTTACCAAACCCTAAAAATCACCCCAAATCCTAATGTCATTTTGACCCCAAAATTTAATGGCACCTTGGGATGGTCAAATCTAATTGGGTCTAACCCAATATTGGTTAATCTTGGCCAATTGACCACATCCCCATCCAATTTACCCTTAAAGCATGGTTTTTGTGGTGTGTTGAAAATATCTTTCAATATTACAATACACACACAGTAACACACATAGTAGATATGCAATTCAATACCAATAAAACTAAATTCAATTTAAATAGTTTTATTTTTTTAAATTTTTAATCTGTCAAACTGTAACATAAATATACATATCATTCAAGTAATAAATGGCTCTAATGGACTCTTAATTATCGATCACATCGGGAGTTGGAAATTTTTATGGTTTTAATGTAAAACACAAAATTTAAACTATAAAATTTAAGTACTCAAAACAAATCTAAAGTAAATTTACTGTATAAAAAATGAAATGCAGTTAAAAGAACTAGGTTAACTAAACGATTTGATAAACTTTAAAAGTAAACTTATTAAGACTAAACAAAGTTTTGTAATGAAGAGTTCAAATTTAAGAAAGCAACCTTCCCCTTTACAATGAGTTTATGGATTTTGAATTAATTAAAATTATTTAAAATACATATAAGATTGTATTGTTCCAAATAGAAACACATTAAAATATGTATTGTTCCAAAATACATATTCTTTACTCTCTGAGAGTGCATAAAGAACATTGAGTAATCCTGAGTTTGGTCCCTAAATCCGCAGTTAGGTTGAGAAGATACTGGCTGCCACACTAGAGCTCTCATTTCTCCCTTCCCTGAGGGCTAACAATCTCACTTTAGTTTCCATGCAACAAGACCAAATTGGGGATTTTAGCTTATCACCCTAAAATCACCAATTTTGCGCCCATCAAAGTATATTTCCTTATTTATTTGCACTCAACCCCATAGATTACATTCTCACCCATGTGACTCTTACCTTATTTTAGAAAGCATAGCCCTTTTGGATCTTATGTTTCTCAACAAATTTTAACATTTCATATGATCATATCAAAAATTAAATGAAGATCAAAATTTGAATCATCACACTTTTTTTATAATTTAAAGTCTTTTATAACAAAATTAACTCTTCACAAAACCATATCTCATTATAGGGAGAAGATAAAAAAGACTACTCAAAATTCATGAGAAGGATACGACAAAACATAGATTTTTTATAAAAAAATAAGTTTACAAAATTAACAAAGAAAAGAACACTACTTATCTCACATTCATTCTCAAGAAAATCCCTTGAAGTTCCCTTTAAGCACTTTCTCTCCATACAATCACACTCAATTCTCTCTTAAAAATGTAATGAAAAAGAATTCTCTCGCCTTCCCTCTCCTCTTACAACTCTAGAAGAAAATCTCTCTCACCCTAAAACCTCTCTCTCTCAAACCTCACGCACGACCCCCTTTTGACTCTAGTCTCTCCTCTTCTTAATTAGGGCCAGTTTTCCTTTCAAAAATAATTTAAGATTTCATCATTTTTTCCACAGAAAGCACACCTCTTCACACCATGAGACAAGTCTCTTCATCCAAGAGACATATCTCCTCATTCAATAGCCTTTCTAAAGTGTCTAGGATGTTTTGTTTTCATCATTTTGAGTGTTGTGGTTTGGATTGCGATGCTGAATTTATGTATATAGGTTGAGAAAATACCAAACTTAGGTGTGTTATGTAACACATGTTGTACCCCTTGGGATTTATATATAAATATTATGTTTTGTTTTGTGAAAGATTGTATGTGTTAAGTACATCAATTAACTATTCAAAATTATGTTTATAAAGATTAAACTGATATCGTTTAGGCTTAGAATTGATCAAAATTGCAAAAATACAAAATTTGGACATAATCAATAGAGCTCGTCGACGACGCGCTCGACGCCGCCGACGACGGGAATTTCCCGAGACTTAAGTTCAAAAACAAAATAAAGCGCACCGACGGCACCATCGACCCCGCCATCGGCGAGATCGCAAAAATACCTCTTTAACCGTGATTTTGACCGGACAACTGCCACTATTCATCATCCCCTTCCTCTTAAAAACACCATTTTCGAATTAGGGCTTGATAAATCTTGGATTGGGAGACGATTTCAAGGCTTTTTAACACCAGATTTGATCTTCTTTAGGTAAGAGCTTCACTCCAAGTTAAAAAAATTAGATCTTCATTATGTATTTCTTCCACATTGAGGAAACCCGAAAATTTGAAAATGTGAAGTAAATCTTGGAAGAAATTCATGGATCTTAATGTTGAACTCTTTGAATTACCATTGGAAGCCATGATTTACATATTTGAAGTAATTTTTGGAATTTTTCTTTGATTTGATTAGATTAATAATGGCTCCACATCAAAAGAGAATAGTGGAGTTCGACGATTCATGCTTCGTTAATGTGATGGTTGAAACTCGTTTTACTTCAATACTTAAAGGAAAAAAGTGTATACAAGATCGAGTTTTTGAGAATTCGGGAGGAGAAATTGAACAGGTTATTGCTGAGCAAAGGTGGGAAAACTTTTGTTACACCACCAATAAAGCCGATGCAAATGTGGTGAAGGAGTTCTACCCCAATGTGATTTATTCTGAAGACGAAATCGTACAAGAATGTGAATTTCCTGTGGAATTTACCGTCGCCCGCACTAACACTTTCTAAGAAGTCCCAGATTCTTACAACTGCCACTATGAATCGTTTAGTATGATGGAAGACCCCCTCAATGATGTGATTAACTTTCTCACTGATGGGAAATGAACGTGGAAGATAAAGCAGCGAGAATGGGTAAACTTTTCTGCTTCCATGTGAAATGCCACCTCTAAGGCGTGGCACTATCTCATTTCCTCTGCTCTGTTACCGACTTATCACCATAGTGAGGTAACTAGAGATAGAGCTATTATGAATTTCTATATTGAGAATAATAAAACTATAAATGTGGGGAGAATTATTTTCAAGAATATATTGACTACAGTAAGAAGTGAGAGTAGTGGAGGTCTATTTATACACTTTGCCAACTTTTTGGAGTGGAAGCTACAGAGGAAGAATGGGTTTACCCTATGAAACCCATTAGTAAATCTAATTTGAAGACTTATGTATCCCATGAGAAATGGAGAACTGGAAGTAGGAGTCAGGAACCTTCTACCAGTAGAGATGTCCCCTCTACAAGTTATGACCCTCCTCCTTCTAGCTCCTCTACCTTAACAGATTTGATGAATGAGTTGACCTTGCAAAGGAAGAGCATAGATTTAAAAAACAAAAGGATTGGCGGTTTAGAACACCAACATGATTATGATAGTGAGTACCTGCAGAGGCATTCCGATTTTGAGATAGCTTATTATGACGCTCAGGCCTGACACTACAGAGGAGAGCCTAATGTTACATTTTCTGAATACCCCCGACATACTCAGTATCAACCCAATCCACCTGCTGATCAAGGCAACGATGAAATAGCTTGGGATTTTGATATTTAGAATGAAATTGATATACTTATGTTTGTATTTTTATTTTATGTAGTCTATTTGTCATAGTAATGGATATTTATGTATTTGGACTTTCATTTTTACTATTTTGTTGTACTTGAATGATTTTATTTTTTTTTATGGTTGTAAATGTTTAATGTGATAGTAAAAATGTGCATGTGTAAGTTATAGATGTTGCTCAGTACTTTACGGATTGTAATGTGATGTGATATTTATTTTCATTTTCGTATTTTTGTCTTTTGTTTACAATTGTAATTGTATTAGGAAATGTTGTATGTTTGTTTCAGTTTTATACTTATTTCAAAATTTCATTTTCCAGAAATTCCTCTAATGATTTATGTGGGTAGAAAGCTCCTAATATTACAGACCAGGTGAAGTAAAAATTTGAGAAGGCCTGCAGAAATTTCAGAATGATAAAGATGCCTACAATCGTGAGGTATGATTTATATTTATAGTATTTTATTTCCACCTTTATTTCATATTAAAATTATTTAAGTTTGGGGGAGGGAAGAAAAAGATTAACTATTAGATGTGCTCTATTTCAATATTTTAAAAAATTATTTATATTATTTTATGTAGTGAATTTAATTCAGGTAACTATATTTTTGTAACTATTTAAATATTATGGTAGATTTAAAGAAATATTTTTGTAATAAAAATTAATTTTGTAACTTAAGATATTTAGTATAAGAGAATAAGATTATAGTTAACTATTGAAAGTAAAGGAAACTATATTTTGAAGTATTAAGAATCTAAAAATTCATTTGAGAAGAAAAGATTGGGATTCAATGATATGAAAGCTATGAAAATATTTATAAGGTAAGAAATGCTTTGAGTTTCAAATTTAGGGAAAGAAAAGTGAAGTTCAAAATCATTAAAGACTATCTAGATATAGTAATCCTCAATTGAAAAAGAAAAAGAAAGGATTGACAACAATCCCAGAAAAGAAAAGAAAAATATATAGGATTGAAAGCAATCCAAATGAAAAAGAGAAAAGAAAGAAAGAAAAAGAAAATGAAAGTGAGGAGAAGCTTGAGGAGATGCCTAATAAAAAATTGGCTTCACTGGACCTACCTAAAAGGAAAACTTGAATACATTCCTGAACTTATATTTATGGAATAGATCTTTTTACTAATAGAGTTCTCATGAAATTCTTATCTTTTGGATATTCTAAGTGACTTAATATTGTAATCTATAGCCATTCTTGAAATAAATAGAAAACTAAAACTCTTAAAACTCGATGACTTGATAATCAGATGACTACAGAGTTAAATCAATTATTTAAATTTTTTCTGAAAATCTCACTATGATATTTATCTAAATCAAACTTATAGTATTTCTGAATTAAAGTATTACTGCAGTAGATCATAACTTTTATATAGTACTAAAATTACTTGAGGACAAGTAATAGTTAAGTTTGGGGGATTTTGACAAAAGTAAAATATGTTGAGATTTTCGATCTCTTTTATACTATTTTTAATGATATTGCACTTTAAAGAAAGTTATTTTTGATTTTTTGTTGCAGGAATGATGAATTAAGGTCAATAGAGCAAAAAGATGCAAAAAGAAGCGAATTTGGAGCAAAAAGGACCAAAATGGGAAGAATTGCACTTGGGCGCCGACGGAGCCATTGACGCCGCCGACGGCGAGATTTTCCCAAGGCTACAGGAAAAAATCTCCAGAAGGCCGTCGACGGTGCCATCGAGGCTGCCGACGGTGGGATTGATGGTTATGTGTACTTGTACAATGGATAAGGCCGGATTTTGGAGGGGTGCATAAGCAACTCTTGGGAAAACTCATCCACCTCTTTAAAGAGAAGGTTTTGGCCAAAAATAGAAGAGTCATGGAGGTTTGATAGGTTTCATTATTATGTAGAGAGCTTGCTAGAGTGTGTTGTGAGGAATTCTTCGAGAGATTATAAGAGTAGATGGAAAGTGAGAGATTTCTTCCTCCTTGCTACTTCAAAGAGGAATTCTGTGTGCTGTAAAGAAAGGAAGAGATTCAGAGGAACTTTAAGGAGTATTCTTGGGGAAAAAGTTAGAGATGAGCTATTTTTTTGTTATAGTTTGTATTGCTTTGATTTTATATATGAATTTTGAGTTTTGTTGTGCTTTCCCCATGAGTTCTGAGTAGTTTTCTCTATCTTTCTCCTTATCTCGAGATTTGTGAAAAGGTGATTTGAATTGGTGAAGCCATGAAAATGTTTAAGAAATTGCGATGATTTTTTAACTTCATTCTTAATTTACTTTCAATCTAGCCCATTGATTTGTTAAAATATGTTGAGTTTTACAACTAAAGTGAAGATTACATCCAAGATTCAGGGAGGTCAAAACCCTTGGAAGTTGGGTGCAAATAAATAGGGAAATATTACTATCAAGCGTGGAATTGGAGATTTTAGAGTGACAGACTAAAATCCCAAATTTGGTCCTATCGTTTGGGTGCTGATGTGTAGATGTTAGCCCTCAGGTGAGGGGAACGTGGGAGCTCCGAAGTGAGAGCCGGTATCCTCCCAGCCTAGCCGCAGAATCAGTAACCAAGCATAGGATTAGTCAATGTTCTTTATGCCTGGACCAAAGGGTAAAGAATAGGAATGCTCCTATTTGACACAATATAAATTGAACTAATTCATTTTATCTATTCACGATAATTTCTTGACAAGGAGAAGGATGCTTTCTTATATATTGCATATCACAAAATTAAATCTTACTTTCTATCTTTAGTTATTTATTAGTTATCCAAATTATCTACTTATTTCAATTGCCTATTAGTGACAGATAAGAAAATTGAACGCCGTCGTTGTAGGTGAAGTATTACTTTTTATTAAGCCTTAGTTCGTAGTATTCTATTTCTCCCTGTGGGATCAATAACTAGGACTCCATTAGAGCCCCATATTACTTGAGCGGTATGTATACTTGCGTTGACAAATTCGACTTTAACATTATTGAATATTATATCTATACATCTTTATTAAATCAAACACATATATATAAAGTCGCAGTCAAGATATTTGACACCATTGCTGGAATTTAAATCTTCTAGCAGCGTCATAAAGTTCTTGTAATAGTTGATTTACAAAAAGAAAAAAGGTCGGTCAGGCATTGTTCAACCCAAACGACATCACTGAGTAGCAAAAAATCCAGATAGTTGTCCTGACGGTTGTTAGTGCTGCATCTTCAGGAGCCATTTTGATTTGATTGTACCCTAATGATCCTTCCATAAAAGAAAAAAATTCATGTGTCGAAGTGATGTTCACTATCATTTCTGGCATTGACAATGGAAACTCATCCTTTGGACACACTTTCTTCAAATCTCTGAAGTTGCACATACACAAATTTGTCCATTTTTCTTCTTAACTAATACAATTTTAGCTAACTACGTGGGGTATTGCTCTTCTTTTACAAAGTTAGCGTATATTAATTTCTTCACCTTGAAAATGACTTGCTGCTCTATCTCAATGCGCATTCTTTTGGGAGCTTGTTTGACGTATCTTTGTCCACCCCTAGTTTATGAACTGCAGCTTCTGCTAACAATCCTGCATTTCATCATAACTCCATGCGAATGAATCTTTGAATTCTATTAATAGTTTAGTCAACTCTATAGATTTTTCATCTTTGAGTAGAGAACTTATAAATGTTGGTCAGGGCTGCTCTTTCGTCCTATGGTTAATTTCCTTCAATTCATCAACAGTTGACTTGATTTCTTCCTCAAATTCTGGTAGGGTATCTTCTATTAGCTGATTAGTATAGTCATCCTCTATATCAAGGGAATCCTGTTCCAATTTATTACTGACAACAATGTAAAATTTTGAATCATCGATTGGTCCGACTGTACCAAATTTGAGACCTTATGTCGAGCTGGGAGTTCAAATTTCAACATCCCATAATTTTTCAAAAAGTTGTAATTAATATTTTTGCATCTATTTTGACAAATTTACCTGTTGAATTAACCTTTGTACACAAAGAGAAAAGTAACCTAAAGGTAATTCCATTAATTCATCAGGATTCTTATCCAAATTTACATGATTTTCAAGATTATTAGAAGTAGGAGCACGTTAAAATTTGATCGACTTTGAACCAGTGCTACGGACTTCCTTGACCTCTACACTCTTAACCTTTTGAGGGAGAATCGGAGTAAGGGTCATGGTGTTCACATAGTGGTTTATCCTTTCAAACATTATCTAATATTTGCTTTTCTCCACTTCTTCTAAGGATATCTCGTACTGAGGTTTCTTCAATGTTTTCATCATTATTTGATCTTCATAACTTCCTTCATCATCAATGTTAATGGTCGACCTAGTTTGTTCAACAATTAAATTGGTTCTTCCTTGTCCACGCCCCGGGCATCAACCTCGTGTCCGCGAACTAAAAGAACCCTCACCAACTTGTTACAAAAGGGAGGTGAAAGATCACATAAGTGGAGTTAAATGGCCTTTCCATTGTAATTCTTCTGAATCTTTACTTTTATTTGTTATAATTTCATGAGAGAAGACAATTCTCTTCAAAGGCGCGTAGTAGGCGGCATGTTCATGAATGTCAACTTCATGAACTAAAAATGGCTGTAAATCTCCCTTGATGTAATGCTCTTATTCATCTTTGTAGTATTTAATGCACTAGTGTGGAGACGATGAAACCATGTTATGTTCATAAATTTATGGTCGAACAAGTGGAGCATTAAAAGAGGTGTTGGCATCGATGATATGGAATTTAACAGTTTTTACTAGTTCTTCAACATTCATAAGTAATGTTATTTATCCAAGGGATCTATATCTCTCTTTTGGTTAAATCCTCTTAGCATCATTTTATCGGCCATAAGCTTCTGAGCTTCAATGTCCAAATAGGCCATTGTCTATAGACTCATCAAATTAAAGGATGCTATGGGATCTACCAAAACTCTTGACAACACAAATCTGTCGATGTTAATGGAGATATAGAGTGGGCGGTTATGGTTGGCGGTACTGAGCAGCAGGTCTTCATCTGTGAAGGTTACCTTGGACTGTTCTTTCAATGAGCAAAATTCGTCTGAGGATGTGCTGGTCAACTGGGATAAAAAAATCTATGATCAAGCAAAGTTGTAACCAGAGACTCTCACATCTCCTTTAATAGGATTAGAGTGTTATAGATGCTTAGTTTGGCTAGTAACTTCCTAAGATGAGCTAGCACGTTTTGATCCACTTTGTATGAACCTCCAATCTTGGTTATGTATTTCTTCTGCTGGCGGAGGAGGAGGTAGCTCTTTTCAAATTACTACACTCTTTCCATTATCTGTTGGAGCTGACCTTAGGAGTAATACTCTCCCGCTCCTCAAGTTAACTTCTATAATTTCTTCTTCTTCAGATACCATTATCGAATCTTCCAGAGTTTCTTCTTTCTCGGAAAGATATAAGTTGATGGTGAGTGGTGCACCATGGCACTCGAGGATCGATTCCTCACTCTCGACGCTATCGTAAGCAGTGTTATCAATGTCATCTTAAATCTTGTTAATAAGTTCATTTAACTCGAGCACAATTTAAGGATCATTTTGGGTATCGAGATCAAAGTTAAATTGGCCACAATCAATCATGTTATCACTAAAAATAGTTAAAATGTACCCGAAATCATAATCATTATATTCATAAGACCTGGAATGATAAAAAGATAATCATATAAGGTTAGGGGTTTGAGGATTTTCTTCCCCAAATCCAAAATAACCAATATAGCAGGGTTGCCCTTATCCTAACCCCTGTGCTATCAGTCTTCGTGATAGTGTTCTTCTTCTTCCTCTTCTTTGATAATGATGGTTCTTCTAGTGAAATCTTTATCTCTGGCTTGGCAGGCTGAAGTATTTGGATGGAAGCTTGCCTAGAAGCAGAATGGATCTAGTTCAAGACCCTCTTGACCTTGTTCCAAGTCATACTCCATCCATCCTTTCTAGTATACGGGTCAATCGAAGAGATTGACTTAACCAAAATCATATTTATGGAACCTTTTTTAGGCTCTTTTAAATATTCTTTTTGGATCATTATATTTCCTTAAATTTTTTTTGAGCCAATCTTTGAAGACGAAACAATCCTCTACAGTGTGTCCATGCAAACTGTGATACAGGCAATAGTTTGGTTGATCTTTCTTGTCGACCTCTTCGAGTTTCTTTGGATCTGACAATCTGAATGCATGCTTCTTAATCAGACTTTTGAACATCTTGTATATCACTTCGTCTTTGAAGGAATACACTACTTTCTGTCATTCTTCCAAAGATATTCTCTTATTCTTTGCCTGGTGTGATCCTCCATGAGGCGGCCGCTGGTTGGACTAACTAAACTATTATGTCTGTTGTTGAGCATTATGTGATGACAACTGATGGGAATCTTTGGCATGTATCTTCATTGGTTATTTTCCTTTATCGATCGTTGCCACTTTTTCGGACTTCTTTTCAAATACTCTGGTTTTCCTAGACTTCTTGGCCTTCTCATGAGAACCAATATTTTAACTTCTTCGTGAAGACTGCTGGCTTTGCTGAGTAGCTTCTCAAAGGATTTAATGGCAAGTTCCTTGAGCATGAAAGCTACTTGCCCATGGATGCTCTTGAGTAAGATCTCAATTGCATGACCTTCTTGTAACTGAGGTTCACATTTTATGCTAAGGTTTCTCCACCTCAAAATGTAGTCCACTAAAGTCTCATCGGGCTTCTGCTTCTCTACTATGAGACCACCAATAGACACATGATGCTGCGCTCCAGAAAATATTTTTACGAACAACTGTTCTACTTCGACGAACATCTTGACTGATCCTTTGGGAAGTTGACTGCGACTTTATATATGCTTAAAAATATAAGTATTTAATACTACTGCTAAAAGATATACTTCCTCAGCAACTGTACCAAATCCTTAATAACAATCATAGATTCGATAAATATGGACGAATTAAATATTCAATAATTGTAAAGCCACACTTATCAACGTAAGTATACGTATCGCTCAAGTAATATAGGGCTCTAATGGAGTCCTAGATATTGATCCCACAGGGAGTAAGTTTAGAACTACGAACTAAGATTTTAGAAAAGCAATACTTTAATCACAACAACGAAGTTCAATTTGCCTATCTGTTACTAATAGGAAATTGAGTAATTTTAATAACTATTAAATAACTAATGATACTAATGAAGGTTTAAATGTGATATTCAATATATAAGAAAGCATCCTTCTCCTTGTCAAGAAACTATAGTGAATGGATAAAGTGAATTAGTTGAAATTATATTGTGTCAAATAGAAGCATACATAATCTTTACCCGTTGGTCCAGGCATAAAAAACATTGAATGCTTGTTTACTGAATCTGTGGCTAGGCTAGGAGGATACCGCCTCTCACTTCGAAGCTCCCACGTTCCCCTCACCTGAGGGCTAACATCTACACTTCAACACCCAAACGATAGGACCAAATTGGGGATTTTCGTCAGTCACTCTAAAATCTCCAATTCTACGTCTGATAATATTATTTCCCTATTTATTTGCACCCAACTTCCAAGGGCTTTGAACTCGCCAAATCTTAGATATAATCTTCACTTTTAGTTGTAAAAATCAACATATTTTAACAAATCAATTGGCCAGATTGAAAGTAAATTAAGATCGAAGTGAAAAGATCATCACAATTTCTTAAACATTTTCATGGCTTCACCATATCAAATCACCATTTCACAAATCTCGAGACAAGGAGAAGGAATAGAGAAAACTTCTCAGATCTCATGGGGAAAACACTACAAAACTCGAAATTCATATATAAAATAAAAGTCATACAAACTATAACAAGTAAATAACTTATCTCTAATCCCTCCCCAAGAAAACTTCTCGAAGTTCCTCTGAATCTCTTCCTTTCTTTACAACACATAGAATTCCTTTTTGAAGCAGCAAAGAGGAAAAAATCTCTCACTTTCCCTCTACTCTTACAATCTCTCGAAGAATTTCTCGCAGTTTTTACACACTATTGGAACCTTTTTAACCTCTAGAACCTCTCAAAGACTTTTAGGCTCCTTCCTTCTTCTCTAATTTTTGGCTAAAATAGTCTTTTAAATTTATGGATGAGTTTTCCTAAGAGTTGCCTAAGCATCCCTTAAAAATTAAGCCTTACCCAAAACTTGATTGGGCATAACCGTTGAACTCACCGTCGGTGGCCTCGAGGGCGCCATCGGTGGACCTTCTTAATGAATTAATTATGGAGTCTCGAGAAAATCTTACCGTTGGTGGGGACGATGGCGACGTCGACACCCTAGTTCAATTCTTCATATTTTGGTCCTTTTCGCTCCAAATTTGCTCCTTTTTCATCCTTTTGCTCCAATGACCCTAATTCATCATTCCTGCAACAAAAAATCAAATACCTTTCTTTAAAGTACAATATCATCAAAAATAGTATAAAATAGTTATGAAAATCTCAACATATTTTCTTCTGGTCAAAATCCCCCAAACTTAACAATTACTTATCCTCAAGTAATTTTAGTATTACATAAAAGTTATGATCTACTGTAGTAAAGTTTTAATTCAGAAACACTATAAGTTTGATTTAAATAAATATCATAGTGAGATTTTCAGAAAAAATTCAAGTAATTGAATTAACTCTGTAGCCACAAGATTATCTAGTCATCAAGTTTAAGGGTTCTAATCCTCTATTCATTTCAAGAATGACAATTTGTTGCAATATTAAGTCACTTAGAATATTCAAAAGATAGAACTTCATGAGAACTCTACTAGTAAAAGATCTATTTCATAAATATATGTTCAGGAATGTATCTAGGTTTTCCCTTTAGGTAGGTCCAGTGAAGCCAATTTTTGATTAGGCATATCCTTAAGCTTCTCCTCACTTCCATAATTTTTTTCTTTCTTTTCTCTTTTTCATTTGGATTGCTTTCAATCCTATATATTTTTCTTTTCTTTTCAGGGATTGTTTTTAATCCTTTCTTTTTCCTTTTTCAAGTGAGGATTACTATATTTCTGGATAGCTTTTAATGATTTTGAACATCACATTTCTTTCTCTAAATTTGGAACTCAAAGCATTCCTTTACCTTATAAGTATTTCATAACCTTTACATCAATGAGCCCCAATCTTTTCTTCTCAAATGAATTTCTAGATTCTTAAGACTTAAAAATATTGTTTCCTTTACTTTAAATAGTTAACTATAATCTTATTCTTTTATACAAACTTAAGTCACAAAATTAATTTTCATTACAAAAATATTTCTTTAAATATACTATAATATTTAAATAGCTACAAAATATAGTTACCTGAATTAAATTCACTACATAAAAATCATATTAATAATATTTGAAAATATTGAAATAGAGGACATCTAATAGTTAATCTTTTTCTTCCCTCCCCCAAACCTAAATTTCTCAATATAAAATAATACAGGTGGGAAGAAAAACTCTAAATATAAATCATACCTCAGTATTTTAGGTATTTGCATCATTCTGACATTTTTGCAGGCCTTCTCAAAATTTCTACTTCACCTTGTCTGTAATATTAGGAGCTTTCTACACATATAAATCATTAGAGGAATTTCTGAGTAATGAAATTTTGAAATAAGTATAAAACTAAAACATTAAACAAACACAACATTTCCTAACACAAACATAATAGAAACAATTAAAATTGCGAAATAAAAATCACAATACATTGCAATTCACAATACTACTCAACATCTACTAAAATACACATACAAATTTAACTATAACACTAAATTTATAACAAAAATTAAAACTATCCAAGTACAACATAATAATAAAAATGAAAGTCCAAATACACATACATCCTTTTCTATTACAAAAAGATTACAGAAATAAAAGTACAAATATCACTACATCAATTACATTTAAATATCAAAATCCCAAGCTATATCTTCATCACCTTGATGAGCAGGTGGATCGGGATGATACTGAGTATATCGGGGGTACTAAGGAAAATTAACATCGGGCTCACCTATGTAGTGTCGGGCCTGAGCTTCATAATAGGCTACCTCAAAATTTGAATGCCTCTGAAGTTACTCACTATCATAATCATATCGACGTTCTAAACCTCCAATCCTTTCATTTATACACTTTATGCTCTTCCACTGCAAGGTCAACTCATTCATTAAATCAAGAAGTGTAGGGGAACTAGAAAATGGAAGGTCATAACTTGTAGAGGGGGCATCTCTACCAGTATAAGGTTCTTGACTTCTACTGAATGTGACTTTCTCTATCGGCAGGCTTGGATGAGAAGCTCGAGCTTTCGATTTTCAGACTTTTTTCTAGTGCAAAGAAATTCAAAGGGTTGGTCATATACATATATGAGAGCCGATCTCGCATCCCAGTCCCAGTAGCTGGGAAAGGGTTTCCAAGCAAGTCAGTCACTAGAGTATGGGGGTAGGGAATTTGGGAGGAATCAAGTCGAAACTCTACCGGATTGGAAGTCGAGTCTTGCCATTGGCTTTCAAGTCCCGCCTCTCTCTATGCCCGAGCCCGAGTTTGAGAAAGTCGTTTCCAATTCAAAAGAAATAACCACTTTTATGGAGATTTGTAGCATCATTCTTCCAATCCCGTCTTGGGTCTTTAGTCCTTTAGTAGGTCTGATAAGCCAGCATAGGATGCCGCCGCTGGGGCTGTTTCAAACTTGGTCCAGTTCAGCTTCAGTAATTCTTTTGATAGGCGTTCTATTTCCTCCTTTTTCTTGACTAATTCGAGCTTTCAAACTTGGGTCAGTTCCTCATTTATTTTATCACTGTGGTGACCATCCATTTTTCCAATGGACTCCCATTCTTTGAACTTCTCTCTTACAATTGGAATCAGACAACTTTCTTTCATTGCCTCGAGGGCTGCAGTTCCCGGTTTGATAGAACTCAAAGAGTAGCGCACTTCGTTCTCTCCGTTGTTGGAAGCACTCTCAAGACCAGTTCTCCATTTCTCATGGGATTCATAAGTCTTTAAGTTGGCTTTACTAATGGGTTTCATAGGATAAACCCATTCTTCATCTCCAATTTCCACTCCATAAAGTTTGCAAATTGCACAAATAAGTCAGGGATGTCCTAGAACTCCACTTGTCTCACTCCTCGCCGTAGTCAATATATTCTTAAGAATAATTCTCCCCACATTTATAGTTATATTATTCTGAATACAGAAATTTAAAATAGCTCTATCTCTAGTTACCTCACTATGGTGATAAGTTTGTAACAGAGTTGAGGAAATGAAATAGTGCCACGCCTAAGAGGTGGCATTCAGCATGGAAGCAGAAAAAATTACCCGTTCTCGCTACGTTATCTTCCATGTTCCTTTCCCATCACTGAGAAAGTTGATCAAATCATTCAGGGGGCCTTCCATCGTACTTAAGGATTTATACTAGCAACTATAAGAGTATGGGACTTCGTAAAAGGTGTTGATGCGGGCGGCAGTAAATTGAAGAGGAAATCCATGCACTTGAACGATTCCGCTTCAGAATAGATTACATTGGCGTAGAACTCCTTCACAACATTTGCATCAGCTTTATTTGTGGTGTAACAAAAGTTTTCTCACCTCCGCTCGATAATAACTCGTTCAATTTCTCCGCCCGGACTTTCAAAAATTTGATCTTATATACACTTCTTTCCTTTAAATATTGAAGTAAATTTTATTTGACCCATCTCATTGACGAAGCGAGACTCGTCAAACTCAACCCGTCTCTTTTGTCATGGAGTCATTTCAATCTAATCAAATCATAGAAAAATTCCAAAAATTACTTAAAATATGCAAATCATGGCTTCCAATAGTAATTCTAAGAGTTCAACACTGAGATCCATGAATTTCTTCCCAAATTTTCTTCACATTCTCAAATTTTTCGGATCTATTCAATGTGGAAGAAATCCATGGTGAAACTTAAATATTTTTTGTTTGGAGTAAAGCTCTTACCTAGAGATGATCAAATCTGGTGTCAAAAAGCCTTAAAATCGCCTCCCAATCCAAGATATTTAAAGCCCTAGATCAAAAATGGCATTTTTAGGAGGAAGGGGATGATGAATAGTGGCGGTTGACTGGTCAAAATTTTGGTCAAAGGTGTTTTTTGTGAGATCACCGTCGGGGGGAGTCGATGGCGCCGTCGGCGCGCTCTATTGGAATTAAATCCTAAGTCTCGGGAAAATCTCACCTTCGTCGACGTCAAGGGTACCGCAGCGGGCTCTATTGATTTTGGTTCAAATCTCAAATTTTCGCAATTTCAATCAATTGCAAGCCTTAACGACATCTTTTCAATCATTATAGATAGAATTTTAAGTGACTAAATGATGTACTTAGCACAAATAAACTTTCATAACACAAAACATCACATTAATATATAAATTCCAAGGGGTACAATATACGTTACATAATACACCTAAGTTTGGTATTTTCTCAACCTCAATACATTAATTCAATGTCGCAGTCCAAGCCACAACACTCGAAACGCTGAAAATGAAACATCCTATGCTTAGTCTCAACTATACAGAGATCTAAAAGCATAATTCTAAAGCAAAGCAAATACCAAGTTCAAATTAAAATAGATAGACAGATAGGTATTAATATAAATATACTATTCTTCAGATTCAGTACTAGATTCTCCTCTGAAATCACCCATTGATTGCACATGAACGAAGAGGTTATTCTTCAGTAGAATCCTCCTCTATCAATTTCATCCTCCTCATCAGTCGTATCAAACAATCTTTAAATGTTAAGAGTGCTCAAAATGTTCTTTCATCCTCCAATCCAGATGATCGATGAAATCAGAGAAATTATTAAACGAATTCGTGACTTTTTGTACATCCTTTTCCAATTTCTTGATTCGGCGCAGGATCACCAGAGACTTGTTAAGAATTAAGGGCTGAACTGGAACTGAATTTTGAAATGATTGATCTACTATAATGGCCATGTCATTTTCATCTTCAAAAGCTCGGAATCTCTCAGTTGGGTCTAAAGGCTTCCAAGGTAGTAGTACATTTTCCCAATTTTTGTAGGACACTTGAAACTGACAACAAAGTGAGAAAATAGTGGAGGGGTATCCAAGCCCATAAGGTTATCCATGAACGACAGACCCAAAACCAACTTCATAATTGTGGATCCAATGTCGATCGGAAGTCCCCCTTGGATGCAGTAATTCAAAATAACACTTTCTTTAGAAACTTTACCGATCTTCATTGTCGGTAATAGTTTCGCATAAATGAAAAAAGTGTAATATTTTGAGACGAGATTTAGGAGTGTCGCGGAAAAACTAACATACATGTTTTCTCTTATTTCTCAGTTGTCAGTTTCGTCCGTTAAATATTGGTAAATTTCATTTATCTGGTTTCTTATTGGGATGAAATTGGAATAGTGGCAGACAGGAATATTCTCGATCATGTATAATTTGTTGATTCGTGCAGGAGCAAAAGTGATCCATCTTCCTCACACATAAATAATTCCATGGTTGATTCCATGTAAATTTGCATAAAATTTTTTTACCACAGGAACCACCACGGCGACGGTAGTGTAGCACAACACATCCCATCTTAGCCGCACTATCGTTTCTTCAATTGCTGTTGTGGGATTATTCAATCCACGATTTACAAATCCTCATTCCTTGATCAATCTTTTCTTCGCCAGTAACTTGTTGAAGATTCGCTGTGCTTCCGCACTAATAAAATTTTGCCGCTTAAAAACTCGCATTCTGAGATTATCATGGGAATCAGATTCCATAGGAATGAAATTGGTGGAGTTTCACTTCATTTTGGAAGGAAAAAATGAACTAGGAATCAAATTTCGGAGTTTAAACGGATAAATCCCGCCCAAAAACCGCCATTTGAACCCAAATAACTACCATTTCGCCGGTCTCGCGGTCGGCGGGGTCAGTGGTGCCGTCGGCGAGGCTCTGTATTAATTTTTCCTGGATTCTTGGGAAAAACCTGTCGTCGGTGGCGTCGAGGGTGTTGTCGGTGCCCAAGGCAAAACTTACACAGTTTCGCTCTGGTCCGAATGTGCTCTAATTTTTCTCTACGGATCCAATTTTTATAATGATTCAAGGGTAAATAAGAGTAGTAGAGCTTAATACTACACAAACTAACTATAATTTCAAGTAAAAACTATTATAATCGTGATAAAAGTAAAGATAAATATGGGTTGCCTCCCATAAAGCGATTGGTTTAACGTCGTCAGCCCGACCTATTTAGGTGTCATTCAGGTTGACTGATCATTAAAGTCTCTTTAAAATTTAGTCTTTTACCCTCAAAATACGATTTTAATCTGTGTACATTTACTTTAAATCTATTTCTAGTTTTCTGATCTTCAATTTCAATAGCTCCGTAAGTATAAACTTGAGTCACAGTAAAGGGTCCTAACCAACAAGACTTCAATTTTCCAAGAAATAACTTTAGCCTAGTGTTGTAAAGCAAAACTTCTTGTGCTGGTTAAAATTTCTTTTGTTTAATCTTCCGATCATGCCATAACTTTAGTTTCTCCTTATAAATTCTGTCATTATCATAAGATTCATTTCTTAATTCTTTCAATTCATTTAATTGTAACAATATCTTCTTACCAGTATCTTTCAAATTATAATTGAATTCTTTAATCACCCAATATGCTTTATGCTCTAATTCTACTGGTAAGTGACAAGTCTTTCCAAAAATCCGTCTGTAAGGAGTCATTCCAGTAGGATTTTTATAAGCAGTCTCGTAAGCCCATAATGCGGTATCCAGTCTAGTGGACCAATCTACTCTACTAGGGTTTACAGTCTTTTCAAGTATTTGTTTAATCTCTCTATTAGAAACTTCAGTTAACCCACTGGTTTGAGGATGATAGGCAGCAGATATTTGATGAATAATATTATATTTTTCTTCCAATCTCTAAATATATTTATTCCTAAAATGGGATCCTCTGTCAGTGATAATCATTCTAGGCATTTCGTATCTAGTGAAAATATATTTCATTAAAAATCTTGAAACACTTTTAGCATTACAACGAGATAACACTTGTGCTTCAATCCACTTAGAAATGTAGTCCACTGCAAATAACATATATAAGTTCCCAAATGAAGGAATAAATGGTCCTATAAAATCTATTCCTCAAACATCAAAGATCTCAACTTCTAACATGAAATTTAGAGGCATTTCATTTCTTGTATTGCCTACCCATTGACATCGATCATAAGTTTTTATGTATCTATAAACATCTCTAAAGATTGTAGGCCAACAAAATCCAGCTTGTAAAATTTTACAAGCACTGTTATCAATCCCAAAATGTCCTCCAAATTCAGAATCATGACATTTCTGAATGATTAGCTCAGTTTTTTTATAAGGTACACATATTCTCATAATAAGATCCTTACATTATTTATATAAATAAGGCTCATCCCAAAATTTTGTTTTTGCATCAAGAATAAATTTCCTTTGTTGTTGCAATGTCATCATAGGTGGTAAAATATCACTTACAATATAGTTAACAATATCAACATACCATGGTATTTTTCACTCATTAATATTATAAATTTATTCATCAGAGAAACTTTCTGTAATTTCATTGTCAGTGTCATATAATTCATGGTTTTCTAATATTGACAAAAGATCAGTAATTTGATTATCAGTTACCTTTCTATCAATAACCACAAGATCAAATTCTTGCATCAAAAGTATCCATCTAATCAACCTTGGGTTTACATCCTTCTTTTGCATCAGATATTTAATAGCAGAGTGATCAATATCCACAACACATTTAGCTCCAATTAAATAAGATCTAAATTTATCTAAAGCATATACAATGACTAGTAACACTTTTTCAGTAACAATATAATTAATTTGTGCATCATTAAGAGTTTTACAAGCGTAGTATATAACTTTAAAAATCTTTTCATACCTTTGTCCGAGGACATCTCCAATAGCATAATCACTAGCATCACACATCAATTCAAATGGTTTCTCCCAGTTAGGTGAAACTATAATAGGGGCTATGATTAATTTTTCCTTTAATAACTAAAAAGTATTTAAACAACTTTTAGTAAATTCAAATTTCTTGTCCTTTTCTAAAAGTTGGCATAGAGGTTTGGTAATTTTTTAAAAATCTTTAATAAAACACTTGTAAAATCCAGCATGTCCAAGAAAACTCCTAACCTCTCTTACATTAGTAGGAGGTGTTAGTTTAGATATAACTTGAATTTTTGTAGGGTCTGCTTCCATACCATCTTCCAAATAATTCCTCGTGCAATCATAAATTGACATTTCTCCAAATTTAGAACCAAATTAGTTCTTTCGCATAACTCCAAAACTTTTTCAAGATAATTTAAGCATGCGTCAAATGATGTTCCAAATACAGGGAAATCATTCATAAATACTTCCAATCCATCATCAATTAACTTACTAAATATGGACATCATACATCTCTGGAATGTTGCAGATGCATTACATAATCCAAAAGAAATTCTTAGAAAAGCAAAAGTTCCAAAAGAACTAGTAAATGTTGTCTTTTCTTGATCCTAAGGAGAAATAGAAATTTGATGGTAAAAGGTATAACCATCTAAAAAAAATATTTGTGTCAAACAAGTCTATTTACTATTTGGTCTAAAAAGGATAAAGGGAAGTGATCTTTTTTAGTGGTAGTGTTTAATTTTCTATAATAAATGCAAATACGCCACACAATAACTTGTCTGATAGGTATTAATTCATTATTTTTTTTATCTCAATAGTTACTACTCCTTTCTTAGAAACACAATGAATTGGACTTACCCACACAGTATCTGAAATATGATATATAATTCCAGTGTCTAACCATTTCAAAATTTTCTTCTTAACTACTTCTTTCATCATTGGATTTAATCTCTTTTGTAGGTTAACTCTTGGTTTATATTGTTCATCTAATATAATTTTGTGCAGACGATTGAAGGACTGATTCCCTTAATATCAGCTAAGTTCCAACCAAAAGCTTTCTTAAATATTTTCAATGTACCTAACAGTCTTTGCTCTTGCAGATCATTTAATTTTGAAGATATAATAACTGTTAATGTAGATGAGTCTCCAAAAAACACATACTTCAAGTGGCTAGGCAATACTTTCAACTCTAGTTCAGGTGCTTTTATAATTGACGAAAATAGATTCTTATCATTATTTTCTGTAATGTCCAACATCTCAAATCTTTCCTGAACATAAACTAATTCATCATTTCCTAATTCGTCCAAGATAACTTCATCTCTCTCTTCAAATTGTTTTTTCTCTTCAAAATGTTCTTTGAAATGTTCTTTGAATAGATGTTCACTAATTTCCATGCGAAAACATTCATTATCTCTTTTAACAGCAGGGTATTTCTTAGATTTTGCAATGTTAAAAGTCACTTCTTATCATCAACTCTCAAAGTTAATTCTCCTTTTTGAATATCTATCATAGCTTTTCCGGCAGCTAAAAATGGTCTCCTTAAAATTATAGGTATTTCTATATCTTCCTCCATATCTAAAACAATGAAATCCACAGGAAAGATAAATTCATCCACTTTTACTAACACATTTTCTATAACTCCCTTAGGATATGTAACTGAATGATTCACTAACTGTAGAGTTACAGAAGTAGGTGAGACTTCTCCTAATACTAATCTTTTAAAAATTGATAGAGGCATAAGATTAATGCTGGCTCCCAAATCACATAAAGCTCTACCATAAAATTTTTCACCAATAGAACATGGTATAGTGAAACTGTCAGGATCTTTTAATTTTTCAAGAAGCTTTTTCTAAATAATTGCGCTGCACTCTTCACTAAGTGCAACAGTTTTGTTATCCGTGAACTTCCTTTTCTTGTTCAGAATATCTTTCATAAATTTCACATAATTGGGCATTTGCTCTAAGGCTTCTACGAAGGGAATATTTACCGTTAATTTTTTAAGAATTTCTAAAAATTTAGAAAATTGTTTATTTTGTTTGTGTTGCTTCAATCTTTGAGGAAACGATGGTGGAGGTTTCTCCACAGTAATTTTCATTAGTGTAAATGGATACTCTAAATCAGGGTACTCATGATCCTTTTCTTTTTTGGTATCCACTTTCTCTTTTTTCGGTTTCCATTTCTTTTTGCACTCTTGTCTCCAATTCTTTTCCACTTCATAATTATATCGGCTTGATTTGTTCTTTTCCTTGATCTTTAGGATTTGGTTCCACAGTACTAGGAAAAGTTCCTCATGTTTGGTTACTAAGCGCAGTAGCGATATGCCCTAATTGATTTTCAATACTCTTAATAGCAGTTCCTTGATTTTGTAATTGATTTCTTTGAATTTGTAATTGATTTCCTTGATTCTTTAAATGTTGACCCATGTTTAATATCAACTCTTCCACAGACAACTTCTCCTTAATTTGAGGGTTACTGTTATATCCTAGGGAATAAGAAGGTCTATAGTGAACATTTCCTTGGTTGGATGAATTTCCTAATGGGTTCACTGGGTTATTTGCCCATTGTTGATTTGTAGAAGAATTATTACTCCAATTAAAATTTGGATGATTTTTCCAACCTGGGTTATAATAGTTCAAATAAGGGTTGTTGGGTTTATTAATAGCATTTAAAGTCTCATATGAATGTTGAACATCCACAAATTGCCCAGATGAATTGTCTTCCATCATAGGAGGTGTTGGAGAATAATATCCCATAATGATCTAATTTCTTTGAGATTGCAGCAATCTGTAAAGCTAACATAGATATTTCATCAGAATCACGGATACTAGCTACTCTTTTAGGATTTACCCGTTTAAAGGGCCATTGAAAATTGTTGGTTGTCATCTCTTCTATTAATGAATAAGCCTCATCAAATGGTTTTGACATTATCGAACAACTAGCCGCAACATCTATAATATATCTAAGAGATCCCACAAATCCACTATTAAAAGTTTGAATTGTCAACCAATCTAGTAATGAATGATGACGACATTTCTTAAGAAGATCTTTAAATCTCTCCCAAGCTTCATATATTGAATCTCCATCAATCTAACAGAACAATGTTATGTATTTCTAAGTTTAATAGTTTTGGATGGAGGGAAATATTTGCATAGAAACTTTTGTGAAAGTTCTCCCCAAGTTCTAATAGATCCTGGTGCTAATGAATTTAACCACATCTTAGCCTTATCCCCCAGTGAAAAAGGAAAAAAGTCTAAGTCTAACACCATCGTTTGAGTCTCTGTCATATTTAAAAGTAGCATACAGTTCTAAAAAACTAGTGAGGTGTAAGTTAGGATCTTCATTTGGTGTACCTCCGAATTAATTGTTTTGTACCATTTGGATAATAACAGGTTTAAGCTTAAATGTATTAGCAGCTACATTAGGATTTTGGATAGATAAGTGAATTTCATATGCTGTAGGATTTGCATAATCTCATAGGGGTCTAGGTTGGTATTCATTTTCTATTCCTTGATTGTTCATGTTGTTCTCCATCGTATCATAATTTCTTGGTTCTCTTCTCAATCTTCTAATCTTTCTAACAGTGCGTTCAAATTCTGAATCGTAGGCTATAAGATTTTCAGGTCCAAATTTATGCATATAATTTGAAATCCGTACACAATAAAATAATTAACTAATCATAAAAATAAGTTGCAATTCAAGTAAAAATTTTCTAATAATACTAATTTGTCTGTTACTCTAATTTTGATTTTTGTTACTCACTCCCCGACAACGGCGCCAAAAACTTGACCGTGACTTTATATATGCTTAAAAATATAAGTATTTAATACTGATGCTAAAAGATACACTTCCTCAACAACTGTACCAAATCCTTAATAAAAGTTATAGATTCGATAAATATAGACGAATTAAATATTCAATATTTGTAAAGTCACACTTATTTACACAAATATGTGTATCGCTCAAGCAATATAAGGCTCTAATGGAGTCCTAGATATCGATCCCACAGGGAGTATGTTTAGAACTACAAACTAAAAATTTAGAAAATGAATACTTTAATCAAAACAACGAAGTTCAATTTGCTTATCTGTCAATAATAGGCAATTAAAATAATTACTTAATTTTAATAATTATTAAATAACTAATGATACTAATGAAGGTTTAAATGTGATATTCAATATATAAGAAATCGTCCTTCTCCTAGTCATGAAACTATAGTGAATAGATAAAGTGAATTGATTCAAATGATATTGTATCAAATAGGAGCATAACTATTCTTTACCCTTTGGTCCAGGAATAAAGAATATTGACTAATCCTACGCTTGTGTACTGCATCTGTGGCTAGGTTGGGAGGATATCGGTTCTCACATCAGAGCTCCCACGTTCCCCTCACTTGAGGGCTAACATCTATACTTCAACACCCACACGATATGACCGAATTGGGGATTTTAGTCTGTCACTCTAAACTCTCCAATTCTATGCTCGATAATATTATTTCCCTATTTATTTGCACCCAACTTCCAAGGGCTTTGACCTCCCTAAATCTTGGAAGTAATCTTCACTTTTAGTTGTAAAACTCAACATATTTTAACAAATCAATTGGTCAGATTAAAAGTAAATTAAGATCAAAGTAAAAAGATCATCTCAATTTCTTAAATATTTTCATGGCTTCACCAATTAAAATCACCATTTCACAAATCTCGAGATAAGGAGAAAGACAGAGAAAAATACTCAGATCTCATGGGAAAAACACAACAAAACTCGGAATTTATATATAAAATCAAAGTCATACAAACTAAAATAAGTAAATAACTTATCTCTAATTCCTCCCCAAGAAAACTCCTCAAAATTCCTCTGAATCTCTTCCTTTCTTTACACCACACAGAATTCCTCTTCAAAGCAGCAAGGAGGAAAAAATCTCTCACTTTCCCTCCACTCTTACAATCTCTCAAAGAATTCCTCAAATTTTTTACACACTATATAAACCTTTTTAACCTCCAGACATCTCTAAGACTTTTAGGCTCCTTCCTTCTTCTCTAATTTTTGGCCAAAATAGTCTTTTAAAGTTGTGGATGAGCTTTCCCAAGAGTTGCCTAAGCATCCTATCAAAATTGAGCCTTATCCAAAGCTTAATTGGGCATAATCTTCAAGCTCACCGTGTCGGCAGACTTGAGGGCGCCGTCGGTGGACCTTCTTAGTGAATTAATTCTGGAGTCTCAAGAAAATCTCACCATCAGTGGGGTCGATGGCGTCGTCGGCGCCCTAGTTCAATTCTTCACATTTTGGTCCTTTTCTCTCCAAATTTGTTGCTTTTTGCATCTTTTTGCTCCAATGACCCTAATTCATCATTCCTGCAACAAAACATCAAAAATATCTTTCTTTAAAGTGCAATATCATCAAAAACAGTATAGAATAGGTATGAAAATCTCAACATATTTTCTTCTGGTCAGTAGTTCAGTATACCAATAAAAAATGATTCCTGACAGGCTGCTGACAAACTATCGAAAGAGAAGAGCTTTGTTACCTCCAGTATTACCACAATTGGCTTGAAAATGTGCTATGTGCTGCTTGGGATTTCCAGTTTCATCAAATATCTTAAATTTTGGCGACACAAAACCCTTAGGGTAGAATACAACATCAAACTCCTCCGAGTAAGGTCTACCCTTTAAAAACTAATGTACCACCCTTAGATTGTGCTAATGCCTCCAAAACTTGCTCGACCATTTGCTTAAATTCCTTTTCTGACATGACACTTGATGGAAAATGCTAATCTTATTAATAATTTCTATCTGCTGAGGCGACTTCTCTCCTTTCATCTATGATATGTATAATCTCTGGTTGATTGACTTCTAGAGAGGCTAACTGTGATACTTGAGACTGTCCTTGAACTATGGCCATGGCGGTCATGGCAGCGGCCATCTCTTCTATTCTTATCTTCATTTGGCTGATTTGCTCATCCCCTAAGAAAACAACCCTAAGCAGCTCATCTACGGCGTTCTCTTTGATGAGATGTTGAGCATCGCCCGTAGATGCAGCGGCTCCGGTCTCGATGACATGCACATCCATGAAATCTTCGTCAAGGTAATCTTTGAAGTCAAAATCTTCATCATCATTAATGGAAACTCCATGTTCTTGGGCTAACTCAGAAATCTCAACTTCAAGCTTTTCAACCTTTTCCTAAATTATTAATTCTTGTATCATTTTGAGATCTAGAGGACTTGACTTGATATCCTCCACTTGTTTCTCCATCTCGCTAGCAGTTGCTATGACCTGTCCGATACTTTGAACCCTGCCTTCATTCCATGATCCTGCCCTGCGGGCTTGCTGGACCATATCAGTACAGAAACCTTGTGTAATCCATATCCTTTTCTTTGACTGTGATGTCTTAAAAAGGAGTGACTCAGCAGAAAAATTGGCATTTCGAAGAGAAGTATGCTCATCATGGTGCAGACCAAATACGGTACTCGGTAATCTCTTCGTCTTATCCTTCTGAATTTTAAGAACATCCTTATGACCAGTTTCGGACATATACGTATCATAATTATTTAGTTTTTAAAGATTGAAGTGTCACTTGAGGGCAAGTAACATTTTAAGTATGTGGAATTTTGATACACCTAAAATATATAGTGTTTTAGACGCATTTTTATACCTACTTTTAAGATATTGCCCTTTAATGGAAGGTATTTCTGTGTTTTTCTTTTAAGTACAAATAAAAAGTTGAAAAAAGATAAAAGGAGTGAAAAAAGGAATAAATTTGGAGCAAAAATGTGAAATTTGTGCAAAAGTGTTTTGGTACCTAAATACCAAATTCGGCACTTACGCGCCGATGAAATAGAGAAGGCTACGCTTAAGCATCAGAGACCCTTGTGCTTAAGCGCCAGAGGCAGTTATTTCATAGGTTTCTCCATTTGGCAAAATTTTGAAGAGACATTTGAGGCAACTATTGGCTAAAGAGGGTGGTTATGACCACTAGGAACGAAAATATTTTTAAAAGACTTGTGAAAGGAGGCATCCCTTGGAGATTACATCAAATTTGGACACTTTTTGAAGAATTTCCTAGGCACCTCTTGGGAAATTTAAAGAAGAAGGAAGTTGAGACATTTGGAACAGGGTGCTTGAAAGTCTCGAAAGAGTTAGAAGAGGAGGAGTCATGAGGAGTTTTGAGAGATAGTTTTGGAGAGATTTTCATGCACTACACAAATTTACTATATCCTTTTTGCTTTTAGTTTATTTTGAGAGTGTTATAAAAGAGAAGAGATTCAAAGGAACTTTAAAAGTTTGGTAGAGGATTTGAGATAAGTTTTTTATCTTTTGTTTTTAAACTACTTTTGGTTTTAATTGAGATTTTTTGTTGGTTTCACAATGATTTCTACTTTTAAATTAAAGTGTGGTTTTATTTTCTCCACGGATTCTGAGTAGTTTTCTTTATCTTTCTCCTTAAAATGATAAGTAATTAAAGTTTGGATGGAAGTTCTGGAGAGTATTAATCTTTATTATTGGAAGAAGTTGTTACGATTTAATTCCATGCACTTCATTTACTTCTTGATTTGGCCTATATAGTTGTTAAAATTTCTTGTGAGAACATGTAAGAACTAGGCTGGTATTATCTCAATCAAAAATTAGAATTAAGCACATGAGGTTGTATGAATGTGAATGTAATTCATATGATTTAGTGCAAAAAATAAGGAAATAATATTTGAAGGGTGTAGAGTTAGAGGACTTTAAAGTGACAAGTTAAAGCCACCAACTTGGTCTATTGTTTTAGGTTACGATACAACGTTTTAGCCCCCAGGTGGAGGGAATTGAGAAAACTTTAGAGTGAAAGCTAGTATCTTCCCTGCCTAGTCGGAATTCAAAACTATTCAAACATTAAATTAGCTAATGTTCTTTATAGCATCTCTAGCTAGGGTAAAGAATACAATTGCTCGTATTTGGCACAACACAATTAACATACTTCTACACCAGAATTTCTATCTTTATTACTAATTCATGCTAAGGAGAAATGTGTTTTCATATAAAGTGATTTTATTTTACATAAACTCAAGTTATATTATTTAGTTGTTATTGTTTTGTCGGAATATCAAAAATACCATAAAAAAATTTGAATTTTAATACTGTGCAAATATCTGTAGTTTAAGAATTTATTTTTTAGAATAGAAAGTTTGTTATTCAAAAGTGCATATTTCCTTTTTTTCTTGTGGGTTCGATATTCAGGTCTTAATCAAAAAGTCATATATTACTTGATAACGATACGTATACTTGCGTAGTATCCCAGTATAGATAAATTAAAGAGTTAACTTCTTATTTTCTTTAGGATCAAGTTTTTGGTTCTGTTGCAAAGTAAGGAAACATATGTGAAAATTATAATTAAAATCCTTGTTATACTACCGCATATAAATAGTCGGGATCAGTGAGCGCAACACAATCCGACATGTACCTCTTTGACAATATTCTATTCTTTTGCTTTTCTTAAACAACATAGCCACATCTGATTGAATGATCTTTGTAGAGGACATCACCCACTAAGGGGTATGACATAGCCCTTCTTGAGATGTGGTGTGCCTCAGACTTGTCTTCGGGCACCTTTCCAGTTTGCAAATATTGTATTAATGGCTTATGCCATTCTTCATTGATATTAGTAATTGCAATCATCATTACTTCTTCTTTTTCGAGCTAATGTAGATATTTTAGCTTGATTCGAGACAAAACTTGTCTTCCTTGTACTGTAATGTCAATGGAATCCTCCAGGGGACACGACAATTTCTTCACAAGTTTTGTTAGAGCGTCAGCATGAGCATCATCTCCCCAAGGAATTTGATAGAAATTTACGTTGGGAATCTGCTACAGCAGCTTCATCGTGTGCTGGTGGTCTTCTGTTAACCTTGGTTATGAATTCTTGTATTGTCCGGTGACTTGTTGGATGATGAGTTGTGAGTCGCCATAGATAATAATATATGTTATATCCATCGAGATTGCTAATTCCAACCCAGTAATTAAGGCTCCATATACTGCTTCATTGTTGGTATTCAACTCTCTTAGGTGGTATGAGAACCTCAGCATACCTTTATCTGGTGTGATGAAAGCTAAACCAATTCCTGCTTTGCCTGGTATAATTGTCCCTGATCCATTATCTTTTCTGGTTGATGTAACTCCGTCGAAGTACATCTCGCAACATTATGAACTGGAGAATTTCATTTATAACACCTGCTCATCTGGTAACTCATCATTAAGGGGGAACCCAGCTAGATGTGGGTGTGCAACTTGAAAGTTTGCTAAAATCTATTCCTTGATAATATGGAGGGGAATAAAAGTTATATCAAATTGCAACAAAATCATTGACCATCTCACTAGAAATCCAGAGAGTGTTGGTCAGGTCATCAAGTATTGCAACGGATTAACTTTTGAAATTATGGTAATCTTATGCGAAAGCATGTAATGTTTGAGTTTCTGGGCAGGGAAAATTAATGCTATACAACGCCTCTAAATTGGTGGATACCTTATCTCTTTTGGTATTAGATGACGACTCAAGTAGTATAGTGTGTTTTCTTTACCCTCGTGATAGACTTGGGCTAAGAGGGCTCTGAGAGAGTCATCTAAGGTCGCGGTATAAAGTATCAACGGTTTTTACGAGAAAGGGGCTTCCAAAATAAGAGGAGTCATTAAATATTGTTTAACATTCTCAAAAGCCCAGTGACATTTCTCTTTCTAAATAAATTTGGCATCCTTTTTAATTAATGCCGAGAAGGGCTGACACCTATCTGAGAGATTAGAAATACAACGTCTTAGATATGTCAACTTTTGTTGGAAGGAATGTAGTTGTTTCTAGGTTTTAGAAGGAGGCATTTTAATAATAAACAAAATCATTCACCTAGCATTCCACTTGGTTGTGAATGAGATCATCAAAAATCTTCGTCATAGCTCGTTGATATGTTGTTATGACATTCTTCAACCCAAACGACATCACTGTGTAACAGAAAATCCCGATAGGTGTTTTGAAGGCTGTAAGTGCTGCATCTTCTAGAGCCATCTTGATTTGATTGTACACCGACAATCCATCCATAAAGAAGAAAATTTCATGTGTCGAAGCGATGTCCACCATCATATCTGGTATTGGCATTGGAAACTCATCCTTTGGACACTCTTTGTTCAAATCTCTGAAGTTCACACATACACAGATTTGTCCATTTTTCTTCTTAACCTGTACAATATTAGCTAACCATGTGGGGTATTGCTCTTCTTTTATAAAGTTAGCATCTATTAATTTCCTTACCTCGGCAATGACTTGCTGCTCTATCTCGAGGTCCATTCTTCTGGGAGCTTGTTTTACCGAGATCATATCTTTGTCCACCCCAAGTTTATGAACTGCAACTTTTGCTGACAGTCCTAGAATTTTATCATAACTCCATGTGAAGCAATCTTTGAATTTTGTTAATAGTTTAATGAATTCTATAGATTATTCATCATTGAGTAAAGAACTTATAAATGTTGGTTGGGGCTGTTCTTCCGTCTCGAGGTTCATTTCCTTCAATTCATCAACAGTTGACCTGATTTCTTCCTCAAATTCTGGTGGGGCATTTTCTCTTAGATGATCAGCATCTTCTATATTGAGGAAATCCTCATTCAATTTATTGGTGACAACCATGCAAAGTTATGAATCATCAACTGGTCCAATTGTACCAAATCTGAGACCTTATTTCAAGTTGGGAGTTCGACTTTTAACATCCCATAATTTTTCAAAAAATTGTAATTTATCTTTTTTCATCTATTTTGGTAAATTTCCTTGTTGAATTAACTTTCGTACACAAGGTGAAAAATAACCAAAAGGTTATTCCATTAATTCATTAGGATTCTTATCCAAATTTACATGATTTTCAAGATTATTAGAAGTAGAAGCACGATAAATTTTGATCAGCTTTGAACCAGTGCTACGAACTTCCTTGACCTCTAAACTCTAGACCTTTTGAGGGATAATTGGAGTAAGAGTCATGGTGCTCACATAGTGGTTTATCCAATCTTACATTGTCTCATATTTGCTTTTCTCCATGTCTTCTAAGGGTATCTTATACCGAGGTTTCTTTTATTTTGTCATCATTATTTCATCTTCAAAACTTCCTTCATCATCAATGTTGATGGTCGACCTAGTGCGTTCAACAATTAAATTGATTCTTCCTCGTCCACATCCCTGGCCTCAACCTTGGGTGCGTGAACTAAAAGAACCCTCACCAACTTGTTGCAAAAGGGTGGTGGAAGATCACTGGAGTGGAGTTGAATGGTCTTGCCATTGTAATTCTTCTGAACCTTCACTTTTATTTGTTACAATTTTAAGAGAGAAGGCAGTTTTCTTCGGAGGCGTGTATTAGGCGACATCTTCATGAATGTCAACTTCATGAACTGAAAATGAAAATAAATATTCCTTGATGTAATGTTCTTGTCCTTCTTTGTAGTACTTAATGCACTGGTGTACAGACGATGGAATCATGTTGTGTTCAAGAATCTATGGTCGACCAAGTAGAACATTAAAAGAGGTCTCGACATCGATGATGTGGAATTTAATGGTTGTTACTAGTTCTCCAACATTCATAATTAATGTGATTGAACTAAGGGCTCTCTCTACCTTTCGGTTGAATTTTATTAGCATCATTTTATCGATCGTAAGCTCTAGAGCTTCAATGTCCTAATAGTCCATTGTCCATAGACTCATAAAGTTGAGGGATGTTCTAGAATCTACCAAAACTTTGGACAACACGAAACTGCCGATGTTAATGGAGATATAGAGTGGACGGTTATGGTCGGCGATACCGAGCAGTAGATCTTCATCTGTGATGATTACCCCAGATTATTCTTTCAACAAGCAAACTTCATCTGAGGATGTACTGACCAACTACACTAAACAAATATCTCGGTCAAACAAAGCTGAAACCAGAGACTCTCTCATCTCCTTTGACAGGATTAGAGCGTCATAGATGCTTAGTTTGGCTAGAAAAATCCTAAGATGAGCTAGCATGTTGTAATCCACTTTATATGATCCTCTGATCCTTACTTGGTTATGTATTTCTTTCCCTGACAGAGGTGGAGGTAGCTCTTCTCGAGTTACTATTTTCTTTCCTTTATCCGTTGGGGCTGACCTCAAGGGTAATACTCTCTCTCTCCTAAAGTTCACTTCTATAATTTCTTATTTTTGAGAGACCATTGTTGAATCTTCCGGTGTTTCTTCTTTATCAAAAAGATCTAAGTTGATGGTGAGGGGTGCACCATGGCACTTGAGGATCAGTTCCTCACTCACGGTGCTATCATAAGCGATGTTATTGATGTCTTCTTCGGTCTTGTTAATGAGTTCATTGAACTCCAGCACGATTTAAGGATCATTTTGGGAATCGAGATCAAAGTTAAATTGGTCATAATTGATCACGTTATCACTATAAACAGTTAAAATGTAGCTGAAATCATAATCATTATATTCGTAAGACACCGGAGGGGTAACAATATAATCATACAAGGTCAAGGGTTCTAGGATTTTCTTCCCCAAATACGAGACAACTAATCTAGCAGAGGCAGCCCTTATCCTACCCCCCGTGCTATCAGTCTTTGTGATTTTGTTCTTCTTCTTCCTCTTTTTGACAATGACGGTTGTTCTGGTGAAATCTTCATCTCTGGCTTGGCAGGCTGAAGACTTTGGACGGAAGCTTGCCTTGAAGCCTACTGGATCTAGTTCAAGCCCCTCTTGAGCTTGTTCCAAGTCATACTCCATCCATCCTTTCCAGTATATGGGTCAATCGGAGAGGTTGGCTCAGCCAAAATCATATTTATGGAACTTTTTTTAGGCTCTTTTAAATATTATTTTGGGATCCATATATTTCCTTCGTTGAGGTTTTTCTTGAGCCAATTTTTGAAGATGAAACATTCCTTTATAGTGTGTCCAAGAAATTTATGATATGGGCAATCGTTCGGTTGATCTTTCTTATCGACCTCTTTGGGTTTCTTTGGATCTGGTAATCTGAACTCAGGCTTCTTCATCCGACTTCTGAACATCTTGGATATCGCTTAGTCTTTGAAGGAATACACTACTTTATATTGTTCTAACAAAGATATTCTCTTATCCTCTGCCTTGTTTGATCCTCCCTGTTGACCTCACTTTTGGTTGAGGTCTAGAAAAACTTCTTTAGTAGCCTAGGTCTAGCCATAGGACTTTCCTATTAACTAGTCTTAGAGAATTAGAAAAGGTACCCCCATAATTAGAAATTCAAAACTCTCCTATTTACTCAACTTGAAATTCCACATATTGATCTTAACCTCTAGCATTTACTAGGTAAGATCATTATCAAAGAATTCAAGAAGAATCCCTATAGGATTACTTGGCTTTAGGGTCGACCCTGGGTGTTGACTTGGAACTAGAGTACACTATATCTTCACAATACATTAATTCATGGTTCATTTAGAATGGATATTTATCCAATTCTATTTGAAAAGCCTAACTTGGTCTTTTGCCCCTAGGCACCTTCAAATTACCTATTGCCCTTGGGACCCAAATTTGGCTAATATTCCCAAATTTTGCCAAAATACCCAAAATTGATCAAAACCCATTTCAAACACCTTGGATACATCCAAATTTGTCAAAATTTCTAAAAATTGTCAAATTACCAAGATACCCCTCCATGACCCAAAATCCAAAAAATTCCAAAAATTCCCAATAAATCCCAATAAATCCAAAATATTCCCAATTTCATTTTTTCCAACTACACCTTGGTCCAATTTGGTCAATATGACCATCTTTAACAAAATCCCCAAATTAGCCCCAAATTTGGCTAACACCCCAAATCTCAATAATTGAATGCCTTAGATCTCAAATTGGCANATCCTTCGAGATAGATACAGGATTTGAGATAAAAGCGCTCCTTCATCTAAACTATGAAAATTATGGGGTCAGTTTGACTTCATCTTTTTAAAAAAAAAAACTAAAATTTTTTTAAATGTCCTTCCGAAGCAAGCAACGGGATTTCAATTCTGATAACCGACAGCTTCTTACGGGCAAACCTCACACCAAAAATAGTGCCGACACTCCCTTAGGTGGTCGCTAGCTGACGGACCATACTATTGTGTCTATTGTTGAGCATGCTGTGATGAAGGCTAATGGGAATTTTCTGTATGTATCTTCATTGGTTATTTTCCTTTATCGACCGTTACCGCTATTTCAGACTTCTTTGCAAATACTCTGGTCATCTTGGACTTCTCGGCCTTCTCAAGGGAATCCATATGTTTGACTTCTTCTTGAAGACTGTTAGCTTTGTTGAGTAGCTTCTCAAAAAATTTAATGGTGAGTCCCTTTAGCATGAAAGCTACTAACCTATGGATGCTCTTGATTAAGATATCAATTGCATGAAGTTCTTGTAGCTGAGCTTCACATTTCATGCTAAGGTTTCTCCACCTCAAAATTTAGTCTACTAATGTCTCATTTGGCTTATGCTTCTCTACTATGAGATCTCCAATAGACACATGATGTTGCGCTCCAGAAAATCTTTTTTATGAGCAACTAATCTAGTTCAACAAAAGTTTTGACTCATCCGTTGGGTAGTTTGACATACCAATCAAAAGTGATTCCTGACAGGTTGTAAACAAACTGTAGAAATATCAGAGCTTTGTTACCTCCAATATTACCACAACTGGCTTGGAAATGTGCTATGTGCTGCTTGTGATTTCTACTGTCATCAAATATCTTAAATTTTGGTGATAAAAAACCCTTAGGGTAGGGTACGACATCGAACTCCTCTAGGTAAGGTCTACACTTTAAAACCAATGCACCACCCTTAGATTGGGCTAAGGCCTCCCTAACTTTCTCGACCATTTGCTTAAATTTCCATTCTAGCGTGGCACTTGATGGAGAATCCTTCTTTTGTTGATCATCTCTATTTTCTGAAGCAACTTCTCACCTTTCATCTAGAATATGTATAATCTCCAGTTGATTGACTTTTAGAGAGGTTAACTGTGGTACTTAAGACTGTCCCTGAAATGTGGCCATTGCGGCATGGCAGCGTCCATCTCTTCCATTTTTTTCTCTAATTGGGTGATTTGCTCGTACCTTAAGAAAACAATCCTACACAGCTCATCTACGGTGTTCTCTATGATGAGAGATTGAGCATCACACGCAGATGCAGCGGCTCTGGCCTTGATGACATGCACATCCATGAAATCTTCCTTGAGGTAATCATTGAAGTCAAAATCTTCATCATCATCAACGGAAACTCCATGTTCTTGAGCTAACTCGAAAATCTTGACATTGAGCTTTTTGATATTTTCATCAATTATTGATTCTTGTAGCATTTTGAGATATCGAGGACTTGGTTGGATATCCTCCACTTGTTTCTCCATCTCACTAGCAATTGTTGAGCCAATGTCGGATACTTCAGACCCTGGCTTCATTCCATGATCATGCCTTGCCGGCTTGCTAGACCATATTGGTACGACAACCTTGGGAATCCATACCCTTTTCTTTGATGGTTATGTCTTGAAATGGAGTGTCTCAACAGAAAGATCACCATGTCAAAGAGAAGTATGCTCCCCATGGTGCAGACCAAATATGATACTGGGTAATTTCTTCATCTCATCCTTTAAAATTTTAAGAACATCCTTGTGATCAGTAATTGATATAACTTTTTGACTCATATGTGACTTAACTGTTTGATGGCCCATGAGTCTACTGGCATTAGAATCAGTAGTAGCGATGGTGATATCAACTTTGCTTCCCAAGTGTAACCAAACGGGAATCCAAACATGAAAAGCTTGAGTTGACTTTTGAGATTGTCTGACAGATTTGACGTCCCTTAAAATTTCTTTCTTTATGTGAGGGGATATTGTACGTTCCACTCGTTTGACTAATTTGCCAATTGAATAAACCTTCTTTGGCAACTAGTCTCTGGAAAACCGTACTACCTCGGGTGATAGGAGTAGGCTTCTTCTTCTCCCCACCATGTCCATGAGGTGATGGTAAAGTAGCAATAATCTTCTGGATACTCTCGTACCTGTCAGTATCCATTAAGGGATGGAACCTACAACAGGTACTTCCTTAAGAATTTGGGCTTTAGTTGCCCTCCAAACCTTCTGGCTACGGTTTCTCTTTTGGGTTCGTGTTAATGGTGCAGTCCTCAAACTCAATGTGATTTCAAACACTGACAGTGGGACAACCAATTCTTTAGTCTGGTCTTTAACGATCATAACTTCCTTTCCCTTAGCAGAAATGAGAACAGCTGGCTTGGTATCTAAATATATAGTAAATTTATATAAAAATTTTCAATAATAAAGGTTAATTCTAGGGGCTAAGATATTTGGTAAAAGATAATAAGAGTATTTTTTTTCTATTTTTAGTAAAAGAAATTTGTATTTTTGAAGTATTAAAAATCTTAAAGAGGTTCATGTATAAAGAAAAGAATTAAACTTTATGAAATCCTTAAGTTAATATAAATTTGTTAAGTGAAGAAATGTAAAAAATTTTTAACTTTAAAAAGAGGATAGTGAAGTTCAAAATATTAAAGGTTATCCAGTTATAATAATCCTCAAAAAAGAAAAGAAAAGAAAAAGAAAAAAAGAAAATGAAAAGAAGAAGAAAAAAAAAGAAAGAAAAAGAAAAGAAAAAGAAAGAAAAATAAAAGATGTGAGAAGTTTGAGGATATGCCTAATTAAAAAATGGCTTCACTTGAATCAACTTAAGGAAAAAGACTTGGACACATTTTCTAAGCTTTTTATTTGAATGTTAACTTAATTATTAATAAAGTTTTATAAAGTTCTTTTCATATGAATTTTCTAAGTGACTTTAATATAACAAATTACAATTTTTCTTGATAGAAATAGAGGATAAGAAACCTTAGACTTAATTACTGAATATCCTTACACCTTTAATATTAACTGGAGTTGTTTTGAATTTTTCTTAAGTTAAAACAATTATATTTAAAAAACTAAAATATGGAAGTCTAAAAGTTAAATTCTTGACCACAAGTCATATTTTTTATGTAGTAGAGAAGCTAATTAAGGAAAAGTAACATGTAAGTTTGAGGGATTTTGATACACTGAAAATATATGCATTTTTAGACCAATATTTTATACCTATTTTTGGTGATATTGCACTTTAATGGAAGGTATTTTGATGTTTTCTTGCAATTTGTTGATTTTTAGGGCTTAAAGCAAACATGATAAAATTTAGAGTCAAAATTAAGTTTTTGATGAAATGCTCAGGGTCGACAGCTACGAGGTCAGCGGCGACGGAGTAGAAAAATTTAACGCTGGAGATTTTTACTCAGCGTCGATGGCGCTAAAGGTGGTGCATACCTCATTTCTAGAAGTTTCAATGTATTTGGATGACTTTTTGAAGAATTTTTTGAGGCATCTCTTGGAGAATCGACCTTGTGCTCTATTTGGGGCCGAAGTTCATCAGAAAATTCACTCCTCTATGTTCATTTTTTGCTCCACATCATTCTATTCCACTATCATATTGGAGTCAATTAGTAATTTTGCTTTCATAGTTTAGAGTTTTTGTGGTGAGATTTAGTGTGAAACTTTCCGTAAGAGTGTTGAAGAAAGAGAAAGGTGAAAGATATCGTCTTCCTGTGTTTCTAAGGAATAGCTACAAAGGATTTGCTTTGAAAAAGAGTTCCATATAAGTTTTTTTGTTTATTTAGTTTTGTATGAACTTTATTTTATATATGAATTTTGTGTTTTTTCGTATCTTTCTCATGAAGTCTGAGTAGTTTCCTTTATCTTTCCCCCTACTCTGAGATATGGTAAAATGAAGAGATAAAATGAATATGTCATAATTAAAATATAAATTAAATTGTGATGATTTTTCAACTTTAAACTTAATTTAATTTTCAGTCTGTCCAATTGATTTGTTAAAATATGTTATGAAACATATGATCCTGGAAATGGAGTATGAGTTCTACAACAGAGTGAGGATCACATTTGATTTCATGAAGGAGAAAATTTGTTCATGAAATTAAGTGCAAATAAATAGAAAAATTCTCTTTATTAGGTGTAAAATTGGAGAATCTTTAAGGTGACAGACTAAATTCCCCAATTTGGTCTTAGTGTTTAAGTAGCCTTCAGGTGAAGGGAAGTGACAGCTCTGGAATGGGAGTCAGTATCCTCCTAGCCTACAAAATGGATTTAAGGACTAAACCTAAGATAACCCAATAATTTTCTATGCACTGTATCAGAGTAGAGAATTAAAATTGTTCCTATTTGGCATAATACATATTAAAAATATTTATCTCAACTCATTTAACAAGAATTTCATTATAGTGGGAATGATGTTTTTTCACATAAGAAATACCTAAACATAGTTCTTAAACTAGTATTAAATACTTAAAAGTTGTATTTCTGTTTTTGCTAATATTTAAGTAATTTAGTTTAGTTAAAATCTCAACATTCGAAATTAGTGACAGTGAATTCGTTTGATTTTCTATAAATTTCCTATTAAAATTTATCTTTGCTAACTTACACCTTCCCCAAGTGATCGATATTTAGGGCTTAAATAGAAAGTTTATTATCACTTGTTAACTATATGTATACTTGTATAGAATCTCATTATTAATTACCTATAATTATATATATTTTACACAATTTAATTTTCATGTATGGATCAAGTTTTTTGTGATATAGTGGTATCAACCTCATAAATCCTTACATATAGAACTTCAGGATCAATCTCCTTAGAAAATGTCCACACCATGCTTTACCAGATTGGTTAATAATTCAAACTTTTTACAATGGATTATTAGGATCACTTTGATCTATTATAGATGTTGCTGCAGGTGGATCACTAATGTCAAAACATTTTGATGAAGCATATTCTTTAATAGAAGAAATGACTACTAAAAATTTTCAATGGCCGTCTGAATAGGTTAATCCTAAGAGAGTAGTTAGTATTTATGACTCTGATGCAATGTCTATTTTAGCATCTCAAATTACTGCTATATAAAAAATGATTGATCAAATTGGAGTGAATTATTCTCAAATGCCACCAGTATCAGAATGACAACGTTAAACAAAGTGCTTTGTGGAAGGCAAGCCATATATCAATCTATATATATATTAATATATATATATATATATATATATATATATATATATATATATATATATATATATATATATATATATATATATATATATATATATATATATATATATATCACTATTTATTTTAATAAGTGTTTTTAGGAAAAAAAAAATATTTTTGAGTCCTACACAATTTTATATATCATAAATTAAGACAAATATTGGTATTGGAGAAAAATTTGGAATCGAATTGAACAAAAAAATAAAAGACATGATTTTGGCCTCTCGCGCTGACTGCGCCTGCCAATCTAGACCATGAGGCCGATAGCGCCATCGGGAGTACCGATGGGGTCCCGAGCTGTTTCGCGTGTTCAATGCCAATGTGACAAACTTTGACAGGATTTCACTCCAAAATAACTGTCGAGAGGTGTTTTTAAAGGCCTAAAAACTACCTTGGAAGACCAGAAACTTCCTAATTTTGAATTCCATGGCTTCCAATTCTAGAAATACTTCAAGGTATGGAATTTTTAATCGAATAAATTTAATCAGTTTAGACACATAGAGATTATACGACAAAGTCATTATGAAAAAGAGACTTATCAAGGAGAGAGGTTTATCAATCATGGATTGAGTAATCCGAGTTCACAATTTGAGAAAAACATTATACGGATGCATTGGGAGGTTCTATGCTACATTACCGCTGTAGTTATTGTACCAGTGGTAAAGAAATTCTATGCTAACTTACATGGAATTACCCAAGGAGTCACCTTCGTACGAGGTAAGGCTGTACCATTTATTTTGGCTTGAATTAATTATTTGTATATGATATAAAACATTCTAATTTGTCATTATAGAAATTTCGTCACAAGGAGAAACATGATGCAAGATGTATATAATTTTCTAACGGATGAAAATTATAATTGGGAAATCAGAGATGAGGGATACGTTAGTTTCTCTGCTTCATTGCTTAATCCAATATCAAAATAATGACATTTCTTCATATGTGCAAAATTACTCCCTACCATGAAGATTGGTGGAGTTACAAGAGAAAGTGTCATTTTATACTATTGCATTCAAATGGAAAAGCCCATTGATGTGGGATTGATTATTTTCAATTATGTTATGGGTATTGTTATGAATGGGTCGATATATGGACTGGGGCATACTTCCATAATTTTCTTACTTTGCAGTTAATCGCAAGTGCCATATGAAAGTTGGGAGAGAGTAATATTACCCTAGGAGCCCATGATTCCTATTGATAAAAATTATATTTGGAATGGGAATGAAGCATTAAATATCATCTATGATCATTCATCACATGCTTCAACACCATTAATGCCACAAATAGTTGGAAGTTCAATAGCATTCGAGAAGAAATTGAAGAAAATAGAAAGAGAACTTCAGAGTATTACGAATGTAATAGGAAATCTCAACTACCTTTTTGATCACCTAGATTGGAGGATGAAGGAGAACTTTGATCATACTGGAACAATTGAACTAGGATTGGTGCAGATGTTCAAGAAAAATGAATGGATCGATGAAAATTTGACTGAAAAATTCTCATACTGCTTCTACAATTTGTAAGTTCATTATCAGTCTATGGAAGATATTAGAGGAGAAGAAAGTACTGAAGATGAAGTTGAATAATTTAAGAAGTTAGACTCTCTAATACTTCAAAGTAATTATGTATTTAATGTGATTGTGTAGATTTGATTTACTTTACTTTACTTTGATTTAGAACTAGATTGACTTTGATTATATATAGTGTTGTATCAGCATTCTAGTATAGTGGCTTGATTTCGACGCTGAATTATAATTTAGTTTGTTCTATGGATGTGGAAGTGTGATTGGAAAAATGTATTTGTAAAAAGTGTATTTTCATATATAAAAGTTAGTTTGGTGTTGTTTGTGAAAATGCTTGTTTGTGAATTATTTTAAGATGAAAATTAGTGTTCAAAAAAACTAAAAGACTTTGGAGTAAATTGAAAGAAAATTGAAATTTGCGAAAATAAAAAAATAATTTTTTTTGCCATTGGCTCCGACAGTCCCGACATGGGCGCCGACAGCACCCTCAATGTGAAAACCACCCAAACACCTTAAAAATTTCCAATTTGCACAGTAAAACACAATTTTTACCTTTTAGTCACCTTCAACCTCCGATTTTTGTACCTAGGGCTTACTATTGCTCAAATTTGAGGCAATTTTAAGGAAAACGAAGTTTAGATTTCATCTTCTCTTGGTAAGAGCTGCACTTTGAACTCAAAACTTTTTATTTTCACTAAGGATTTATCTTAAATTGTCGAGATCTGAAATTTTGAAATTTTTTTGGAAGATTTTGAGAAAATTCTTTGATGAAGAACTCTTACTTAGTAGATTTAAGTTTAAAACGTCCCACATTGTGACTTTTGGAATTTTTGGAAATTTTTTTTGATTTTATCAAATTTTCATAGATTGCCATGGCCTAAGAATGAGCAAAGTAAAGAGAAAGGTGGATTTAGATGATCAAAAGTTGGTGAATTACAAGGCCAACATTGGCTTTAATAGTCTACTTACAACTAAAAAAGAAATTTTGGATCGAGGATTTAAAAATCTAGGTGGAGAAGTCAAAAGAATCTATGCTCAGCAGTGGGAGAATTTTTGTTACTTTACTGTCGAGGCTATTATTGGTGTAGTGATGGAGTTCTATGTCAATTTTAAGGAGACTTTTGAAGATTATGTGTTTGTTCGTGGGAAAATGGCGGAGTTTACTCCAAGGAAAATTAATGAGTTTTATCAGTTAGAAGAAGTGTATAGCAGCCAGTACAAATCATTTTCGGCTAGAACTGAGGCCTTAGATGAAGTTAATTCTTTTTTTACTGATGGAAGAAGAGCTTGGAAGGTGAAGAATGGTGTTAAGGTAAACTTTCCTCTTTTTATGTTAAATGAAGTATCTAAGGGCTGACGCTACTTTATTTTTAGTACAATGGTACCAACAAATCATCATTGTGAGGATACAAAGGATTAAGCCATATTGAACTTTTGTAACTAGCAGATGAGAAGGATAGATGTAGGATATATTATTTATAAAAACACTCGATTTATTGCTTTGGGAGAGACTACTGGTGGTTTATCACACCCTGCGCTGATCTTCACACTATGTGAACAGGTAGGAGTTGATTTTAGAATGGATGAGGAGAGGATTGAACCTCTAAAATCTATTGGGTCTGCCAATATACCAGGGATATTCCTTCTACTTCAAGTACTACCACTTCTAGTACCCCTACTATCCCGGAACTTATGGAGCAGATGCTGATCCAACTGGGAGATATCTTGAGAATGGAAAGTAGAATGGAAAATATGGAGGACAGAAATGCACACAATGATGATTTGACAAAATAAAAGTTTGAATATGATGTTGCTTATGATGATTCGTTGGTCATATACATTAGGGGTGATCACTTAGTTCAGTTTCTTGCTCACCTTGTTTTTACCCCATATCAGCAACAAAATTTGGATGTGGAAGAAGAAGAAGAAGATGGTGATGATTGGTGATGCTTAGGTTAGATTTTTGTTTAGTTTATGTTTGGTTGTGCTTTATTGTTGAGATTGTCTGTTTTTATGGTGTAACACTTCATTTTAAATGTTATGTTGGATTATGAACTGTTGATTTGTGAGACTATTTTTACATTGGGAACCATTTAGTACTATTGTTAGTTTTTAGTCTTTTGTTGGATGTATTTGTAATTAACTCTTTCTCAGCATATTTTTATATGTATTATGTGTTAATTAATATTTTAAGTCTTGTAGCTTTTTATATTAGCACCTGCAATATTTCAGAGTTAAGTTTCAAATCAAAACCTACAACAGGTAAGCCTTTTCTTTATGTATTAAATGTTTTCTTTCACCCTTTTTTTTTTTTAGGTTTTCGTGTTAAATCTTTTAAAAATTTAAGTTTGGGGGGGAAAGAAAAATTCTTTTTTAAAGAAAAAAACTTAATTTCATATTTCCTCAATTAGCATATTTTCAAAGTATTTTAAAATCTAACATGACCTTTGGTATTAGAGGGTAACTTTAGAAAACTATTTATATTTCTAAATATATAGTAAACTTAAGTATAAATTTTCAATAATAAAGATTAATTTTAAAAGATTAAGATATTTTGTAGGATAGAATAAGACAAAGTTTTTTCTATTGTAAGTAAGAGAATTTGTGTTTTTGAAGTATTAAAAATCTTAGGGATTCATGTAAGAAGAAATGAATAAAAGTTTGTGAAAAATCTTTAAAGCTAGTATAAATTTTTAATGTGAAGGAATGTGAAAAGTTCTTAAATTTAAGAAGAAGAGAGTGAAGTTCAAAATCATTAAAGGCTATCCAGATATAGTAATCCTCATATGAAAAAAAAAGAAAAGAAAAAGGATTAAAAATGATCCTGAAAATTAAAAAAAAAGAAAAAAAAAGAAAAGAAAAAGATGTGAGGAGAAGCTTGAGGAGATGCCTAATTAAAAAATAGCTTCACTTAAATCAACTTAAAGAATAAGGCTTGGCTACATTTTCTAAACTTATATTTCATTATTAGAATATTTACTAGAAAAGTTTCATGAAGTTCTTTTTCATATGGATATTCTAAGTGGCCTTAATATGAATAATTTGCAATTTTCTTTGAAAGAATAGAGAATCAGAAATCTTAAACTTGACTGCGAGATATTCTTATACCTTTAGCAGTAACTGGAGATATTTTGTTTAGTAGACTAAAATATGGAAATCTAGAAGTTAAAATCTTTGTCATGAGTCATATTTTAATATAGTAAAAGAGTTACTTGAGGACAGGTAATATTTAAGTTTGAGAGATTTTGATACACCAAAAATATATGAATTTTTAGACCCATTTTTTATACTCATTTTTGATGATATTGCACATTAAAGGATGGTATTTTTCTTGTTTTCTCACAGGTTGTTTATTTTTAGGACTTGGAGCAAAAAGGATAAAATTTTTAGTTAAAAAGGAGTTTTTGAAAAAATTGTTCCGCGCCAACAGCGCCAGGCTGGGCACTGATGGCGTTGTTTGACATAGAACACATATATAATTAAATGGCCACTGACACCGGCGGTGCTAGTGTTGGTACAGACCCTGTTTCTAGAAGATTCGACAAATTTGGACGCTTTTTGAAGAGTTTCTGGATGCACCTATTGGAAAACTGACCTTGGGCTCTATTTAGAGCCGAAATTGATCAGAAAAGACTCTATTCGCACTCCTCCGCTCGCTCTTAGTTTTTCTTCGCATCTCTTTGCACTCCTCCGCTCGCTCTTGGTCTTTCTTCACATCTCTTCGCACTCCTCTGTTAAATCTTTGTCTTTCTTCGCTTCTCTTCCCCCCCCCCCTTTGTGCCATTTTGCATCCATCCATGCCATTCCAGACCATTAATCATTTATTTTCTATATAGTTTTGAGTTTTTATGGTGATTTTAAGTGTGAATTCTTCTCTAAGTGTGTTAGAGAGGGAGAGAAGTGAGAGATTTCTTCTTCCTACATTTCTTCAGAGAGGCTACAAAGGATCTGCTTTGAGAAAGAGTTTCAGATAAGTATTATTTGTTTATTATTGTTGTATAAAATTCCTTTTATATATGAAATTTGTGTTTTTTTGTATCTTTCTCATTAAGTCTGAGTAGTTTCCTTTATCTTTCTCCCTACTCTGAGATATGGTGAAATGAAAAGATAATTTGGATGTGCCAATGTTAAAATATAAAATAAATTGTTATGGTTTTTCAAATCTGCTCTTAATTTACTTTTTGATCTGACCAATTGTATTGTTAAAATATGTTGTGAAACACATGATCAGTGAAATGGAGTATGAGTTCTACAATAGAGTGAGAATCACATTTAAGTCCATGAAGGAGTATTTTTTTCATGGAATTAAGTGCAAATAAATAGATAAATATACATTATTGGGTGTAGAATTGGAGATTTTTAGGGTGACTGACTAAATTCCCCAATTCGATCTTAAAGTTTAAGAAATAAAGTGAGAGTTTGCCTTTAGAGGAAGGGAAGTGGGAGCACTAGGGAGGGAGCCAATATCCTCCTAGCCTAGGATTTAGGGACTAAACTTGAGATTAGCCATTGATTTTCTATAACACTGAATTAGGGTAGAGAATTAAAATTGGTCCTATTTGGCACAATAAAAATTTAAACCATTTATCTCATTTCATTTCACCAGAAACTTACTATAGTGGGAAAGATGCTTTTTCATATTAGAAAACTTCATCATGCAAACATAGTTTAGCAGTTACTGTTTTAAACTTTGCATTTGAATTTTGCTAGTAGTTAATAATTTACTTTCGATAGTATCTCAAACATTCAAAATTAATGACAGTAATTTCATTGTATTTATGTAAATTTCCTAGTTAATTTATCATCTCAAATTTAAACCTTCCTGGTGGTGTTGATTTTTGGGACTTAGATAGAAAGTCTTATATTACTTGATAATGATACTTATACTTGCGTAGAATCCTAATACTAAATGTTTAACGTTAACATTCATAAAATAAAACATCAAGATTTTGGCACCAAATGTAAAGCGGAGTCAGCCTTAGAAATTTGACACAATTATATTTTCACTTGGATCAGTAATCCTCACTTGATATGAAAATAAAAGATCCTAATGAAAAAAAGAAAAGAAAAATCAAAAGAAAAAGAAAGAAATAGAAAAAAAAAATATGTGAGGAGAAGCTTAACGAGATGCCTAATTAAAAAATCTCTACACTTGAATCATCCTAATGAAAGGAACTTAATTATATTTTTGAATTAAAGCTTAATGTGTTAGCATCCTTACTAATAAAATCCTCATGAAGTTCTTTTTACTGTATTACTTCTAAGCATTCAAAATATAACAACAATTACAGTTATTCTTGAAATAAATAGAAAATCAGAACTCTTAGACTTGACTATAAAATATTCTTACATTTTAGTTTTTACCTGAGTTATTTAAAAATTTTTCTAAAAATTCACAATCACATTTATAAAACAAAAACTATAGGAATCTCTAAGTTAAACACACCTCCACAAATTATAATTTTTACATAGTACAAAGGAGTTATGTGAGGAAAAGTAATGATTATGTTTGGGGGGATGATCCATCTTAAAATTATCTTTTTTTCAGTCCATATTTTATGATAATTTTATGTGTATTTTTAGTCATATTTCAATTTAAAGGAATGTATTTTGTATGTTTTTTGGTTTCAAGTACATGAAATGGACATTCAGAGAAAATGAGAAAAAAATGAGCAAAATTGATGCATTTTAAATGGTGTCATAGTGCCGCTCCCTGACATTAGCGTAATGGGTGCTATAGTGCACAGACGAGGGCTATAGAGCTAGTAACAATCAATTTAGAAGATTCAATGAATTTGGCTAAATTTTAAAGTAGTGTTTGAAACAACCCTTGGTTACTTTTAGAGAACTACTAAAAGGGACGAAAATGGTACGAAAGGAGGATTTGTTAGAAGCATTTGAAGGCTTTAGGAAGTTCTACTTTTATTTTTAAATGTGAGTTTAAGTGCATTTTGTGTTTGTAAGAGTAAGAGCTTGAAGAAATCTTTAGAGAGACTCTGAAATTTGTGTTGGGGAGAAGACAAAAGGTACCTTATATTTGTATTTAAGTTTTTTTTAAGACTTAAATTTCAATTCAAATTTTGTTTATTTTTCATGAATTCTGAGAAGTTCACTATCTTTCTTTTGACATTTGGGAATTAATCTTGTGGGATGAAAATGATTTAAATGTTTCTTTTTTATTTTAAAATAATTGCGTGAAATTTTCACCCATTATTCATTGACTTTACAAATTGGCCACTTGTGAGTTTAAAATCCGTTGAGAAACATAAAGACTCGGGAGGGCTGTGATTTCACCCAACTAGTGAGTGTCACACTTCATTATAGACAGAGTTGTTGTGATCACCTAAGGGGGAGTGCAAATAGATAAAGAGATATGTTTTGATGGACATAGAATTGATATTTCTAGGGTGATAGACTTGATCTTTTTTTATCAATTTGGTTTAGAGTTTGGATTGTAAGGGTCTCTGGTAGGTCCTACAGAGAGGGCACAATGGGTAGTCTGGAGGTGAGAGGCCAGAATCTACTCAGCACTACTACACAAGCTGGTGAAAAACTCTAAATTAGTCAATGTTCTTTGCTAACTCCGAGAGGTGTTAAAAAATATGAATGATCCTATTTTTCACAATACATCATCTTATTTTATTCATTCAAATCCTACACAGATTGATATTTCTTTGTAAGGGGAAGATCTTTTCATAATATTCAAACTAGTTAGATTTTCTTTGTTTAACAGTTAATCTTAGTCATTTATTTGTGCTTTAATTTAGTCTTGACCTTTGCAATCATATCGACATTGTTCTACTTTTATTTTATCTGAAAATTAGATAGAATTTCGCAAGCCTAATTTAAAGAATTCAACTTTACTCATTGGATTGATATTGGAGTTTTTAAAGAAAACCCTGTATTACTTAAAACGATACGTCTACTTGCGTAGTACCTCTAGTGTGAAGTTTTTTTTTTTTTCTACATAATTTTATTTTTACACACTAGCCGCTAAATATAAATTGGGACATGTTTTTGGCGATATTTTCTAGATTCAAAATACACATAATTGTTGGTCGAGTCAACAGGCCGGAGTTTTGCAATTTTGTTCACCTCCCATAACTTTTTTTCGCACCTCTTTATAGTTTCCGGGTGAAGCCCAATCTTACCTATGTAAGGACATCGCTTTGAATTTGGAAAGCATAAGGTGGCAGATAAAGACCGCGGGAAAGATACAGCATGAACGTGGGGAGAGTACACGAGAACGCGATTTCGCTGGAGAAACTGATAAGGAAGCAAATATAGGGAATGAGCCTGATTAGCAAAATCAAAATAGTTTGCCTGAAATGCAGTGGACTAGGTTCCACATATCTCAACATAAATTAATATAAATAATTTTTCAAGTTCTCTTTTATCTATAAAATTTTAATATATTTTTGTTTAATAATTTTTATTCGTTTGTCAAACCAAAAATAAAACCTTTTATTGATTCTTATTTTTTGAATACAATTTGATAATTACTAAGAAATAATTTTACTTTATATTAGCATTTTCGTATCTAATTTATATTATGAATTCTCATAAATTTTAATTAATTTTTTTTTCTGAAAACTAAATGAAATCATGCCTAATATAAGATAATATTCTAAATAAATGTTAATTAATTTCTCATTAAGTTACCAACATGTAAACATTTTAATAAAGTATAATTCACTATTATTAATTGAAAAAAATAATGTTCTAATTAGTTTTCTTTTATTATCAACTTTGTAATAAACTTTTAATCCTTCATTAAGTCATTATCACCTCCATTTTCCCTTATTCTCTCTCACAATAAGATTTAAAACCACCAGAATTTATGCTGCTATTTTTAACCATCTGCAATTCTCCTCTCCCCGTTTCAAAACTGATCCCATGAAAGATGCCTTCCTTCTTTGAATTTATTTAATATTTGCCTTTGACTTTTGAGTCCCAGATGACGGCTGCTTAAATTACAATTGCCAAACTACTTTTTGGTATAATCGTAAGAATTTTAAAATCATTACGGGCCACAGAATTTATTTCATAAGAAACTGCGTTCCACGCGGGCGACACTTAAACGAGCGAGCGTGGTCGTTTAAGTTGACCATTGGCCAGGACTTCTTCAATGTAGCGTATCACATCGCTTACATTTCTGACAAGTATAAAACTAAACTCCGCCGACCAAAAAATTCGATCATACGATGCCTCCTGATAATCATATGTAACAGCACTTCATTGCCTGTGTGATCAGAATCTCTACACACATATAGCCATCATTTTACATAGTTCCGTTCTGTAATACCTTACGTTTTGAAGAGAAAAATCATGACAGCAATAAGGAGAATCGAGCTCGTGTTGAACCGTGATGGGCGCTTAACGGCGCCACGAGGCTACGTGCCAGTTGTTATTGGAGAAAATGATGCTGACAAAGATACAGAGAAGTTCTTTGTGCATGTAAAACTGCTGAAAGATCCGTTCATTATCAAGCTCTTTGAGATGGCAGCTGAGGAGTTTGGCTTCGAACAAGAGGGTATAATCAGAATCCCTTGCAAGATTGAGCATTTTAAGAAAACAGTGGATGAGATTTGCGGGGATTGATGACAATTACTTGCAAAGATTATTTTGTGCATTTTTAATGACCCGTGATAAATATATATATATATATATATATATATATATGCCATTCTTTATTGTTTATGCTATTTCTAAGAGAATTTGCGGTAACAAAATTTTTCATTAATTGTTACATCTGTATTCTTTGTTTTAGGTTTAGCAATTTTTTTTTTTAATTTCAAATGTTTGCATGCTAAAAAATTTGTGATTGTAGAGTGATTATTTATAATCTTAGTTATTGCATGAATATCCATGTAAAGTGATAATTTAACAAAAAGAATTACACAAAGAACTAGTACATTGTAGAAGCATCAATCCCACCCATAATGGGACATATTTTTAGAGGATCTCGGGGAGCGGGGGGTATGTTTGGGTTACTCTTTGGTTAAATCCACCAAGACCGTGATCACTAATCCAACTCGATAGTTAGTCGGCCTGTCTCCTACGTTGTCTAACATCAACCCAACCTCGCTGCCGTCTGGTCGGACTACAACCCAGGTACATAACTACCCGACCGCATCGGGTACCATCACATGGTTTGGAGTCGGGCACTCATATCAGTGGGTCCCACACATCGCATGTATGAGATTACTAAAAGGCTCCCAACATGCCCTCAAATTTTAAGGGCAGAGGGTGTAATTTTACGCTATGCTGCTCCTTTAAATAGGGGGGTTTCATAAATAAAGGAGGGGATCATTTTCTCTCACAATCTTAAACAATCCCTCTTATTTCTCTTTTCTCCTCGAACACTCTATTCCTTAGGTATGTCTCCCGGATAGTTTTGGATTCAATATCAAAAAAGGTGTAGTGAGCGTTGATTCATGCTGAAAATAAGAAGAGGAGCATGATGATCATAGAGAGAAACAAGCAACCGGGGGAAGGTGACCTTACAAGGTATCAGCGCAAAACAACATCGATCACACTATCAGTGTTATTTTAGCCATCCTTGGAGGAAAGGATGCCCCTCCAAGGAACCTCTAGATAAGAGTTAGGGTAGTGGAACTGTGCAACCTAGAGACCACGTAGAGCGCAAATTCCCTACCAATTTTTTTTACTGATCATGACCTCCCGCAATGAGGAAACTCCTTCAAAGATGTTGTAGTTGTTATGAGGATAATATGTAACTTCTTAGTCGAGAGTATCCTCATTGACTCATAAAGCTCTGCGAACGTTTTGTTCAAGTCGATATTCAATAAACTCAGTCTCTGGACTGGCAGGTTGGTAGCACCGATTGGTCTACATTTTTTTTCAAGTAAAAGAAGGGAAGCTCTGTGCGTAATACCCTTAATAATTTTTTGAGACAAAGGTGAGAAGCAAATCACAAAAAATAGAAGACTTCATAAAAGTAGACTCACCCCCAACATAGAACTCCATCTTTGATCAACCGCTCCTCAGTCATTTTAGATTTGTGGTATCTACTTACCATGTGGAGGTTAAATTCCCTGGGGATAGCGATGCGATCAAAATGAACGGAGATATGGATCAAACACGACTTTGCTTCCTTGAGGCAGTAGGGAGCATCAAACATGAGCTGCTTGACTTATAGATTTATAGAGAGGGTGGTTTTGGGACAAGCAAAATCTCCCATGAAATCTTTATTAACATGGCTCGTTTCTAATAAGCGACAATTTTGATGCAGGATGCCAGAGATTGCTAATCCAACTGTTGAGGGACCAAAGTGACATTTTAGACTAGTCCACTACTGGAATGTCGAGGATACCTTCTTATGTAGCCTGCCAACAACTGAATGCATGATCAACAACCCAGCTAGAAATTTGGTAACAAGGCTGGCGACAACCATCAAGGAAGAGATCCTAGAGCTTCAAGAAGCAGGATACACCCGAGAAGTACAATATCCTACTTGGATCTCAAATGTTAACATGATGTAAGAAGTCTAACAGAAAATGGAGAATGTGTGCCAACTTTACCAATATGAATAGCGCCTGTCATAAGCACTGTTATCCATTTCCCACAATTGATGCTCTGTTTGATGCCGCATAGGATACTCTGTTGTGAGTTTCCTGGATGCCTTCTTGAGCAACCACTAAATCAAGGTGCACCCAACGGATGCTGAGAAGACCTCATTCAACATGAAAGAAGACATATTTTGTTATAATTTAATGCTTATTGGGTGGAGTACGTATCAATGTCAAATGGATGTAATTTTTCAAAATAAAAAATAAAAAAATATTAAGTTGTATGTGGATGAGATTCTTGTAATAAGTTGAGCGACAAAAAAATATGTAAAAGCATTGGAAGAGACTTTTAAAACCTTAATAAAATACAATATGAGATTTAACCCCCTGAAATGTACAATCAAGGCATAAACAATCAAGTTTTTGGCCACCTCCTAACACGCCTAAAAATTACGTACCTTTTCATATATACTTTATGCTCAATTTTCATGATTTTTAATGATATTATACTTTAAAGGAAGGTATTTTACATATTTTTAGTTTCAACTACAAGAAAAGGAATTTTCGAGAAAATGAAGTAAAAATGGTGTAATTTGGAGTAAAAACAAGCAAGAAAGAAAATTCTGACTTCACACATTTTGATATGTCTTTCTGTACTTAATCTACTTATATTTATCAAATATTTATGAATAAAATTACACTTTAAGGAAAAATTGTTTTTATGCTTATTTTGTAGGTATATCTGTTAGGAGCGAAACACAACTAAAACGGGGTGAAATGAAGCTGAAACGGAGCCAAACGAAGCAAAATGGTGGAGCTGCTGCATAGTGGTGTATGATGTGCCCAAATCCAAAGAAGTGACACATGATGAGCCCAAACTAGAGCATGATGCGCTAGAGAAGACTTTTGGTAGATTAAGGCAATTAAGGATGAATTTTTAGAAAATTTTCAATGGGACACTTGTTCTAAAAACCTTGGAGTGATTCAACGCATCTAGATACTTTGGAAGGTTTTTTTATGAAGGGATATGTCTCTTGGATCAATAGAAATGTCTTTTGAATTCAAAAGAGTTGACTTTTAGATAGAACTTTGGACATAATTTTGAATTTTTTTTAGGGAGGTGGCCTTTTATAAAATAGAGGGAAGTTTAGGGCTTATAAGAGGAGTTTTGGGAGGGGGCGTGAGTTTGTGTGTGTGTGTGTGTGTGGTGTGAGACAGAGAGACAAGGGCTTGTAGATTTTCAAGGTGAGAGATTTCTTCTCCTTTACACTTCTAAGAGAGAATTGAGAGTGCTTGTAAAGAGAGAAAGTCTTGAAGAGAACCTCTAGGGATTTGCTTGGGAAAGATTGTGAGATAAGTTGTGTCTTTTATTTCTTTTATTTTATAAATTTGCTTTTGTTAATGAAATCTATGTTTTGTCGTATTCTTCTCATGAATTCTGAGTAGTCTTCTTTATCCTTCTCCATGCTTTGAGATATGGTTTTGTGAAGAATTAATTTCATTTTCTACGGTTTTAAATGTTAATAATTTGTGATGATTTAAACTCCGATCTTCATTTAATTTTCGATTTGGCCAATTAAAATGTTAAAATGCGTTGAGAAACATATGTTCCAAAAGGGTTATGATTTTTAGAAAATTGGGAGAATCACATTTGATTTCATGGGATAGTATGTCATCCATGGAATTGAGTGCAAATAAATAGAGAAATATATTTTGTTGGATGCAGAATTGGAGATTTTAGGATGATAAATTAATATCCTCAATTTGGTCCAGTTGATTGGAAAATGATGCAAGATTGTTAGCCCTCGGGTGAGGGAGTAGTGGAGCTTTGGAGTCATAGCTGGTATCCTCCAAGCCTAACAACAGAATTAGGGACCAGACTCTGGATTAGTCAATGTTCTTTATGCACTCAGAAGAGGGTAAAGAATATGACCGCTTCTATTTAGCACAAAACAATTTTTATATATTTTCAAATGATTTTAATTTCCTCACAATTCATATACTCATTGTAAAGGTGAAGGATAACAAAACTTTATTTAGTCTTAGTAAATTTACTTTGAAGTTTAGAAATTAATTTAGTAAAATTAGTTCTTTTAGTTACATTTCTGTTTACATTCATTAAACTTATTTTAACTTTTTTTTCTACTTTAATTTTTATAGTTTGAATATTATGATTTATGTTATTATCATAAGAAATTCTATCTTCCAAAACTAAGGCATTATAGTGGTAGATTAGAATTAGCCTAATGATTTCTTACTGCACTTCTCTGTGGGATCGATACTAGGATTTTTAAAGAAATCCCTATATTACTTGAAGCGATATGTGCACTTGCATAGAATCGCTAGTGTGTGAACTATTTCATATATTTTATGACATTTTGATTTTAACCACTAAATATAAATTCAGTCTTATTTTGGCCATATTTTTTAAAGCTAAATTACTGTGTAATTTCAAGATGCGTCAAGTTTTTGGCACTTTATTGAGGATTAAAATTGACATAAAACACGCAAAAAAATTAACACAAACTATATTTCGTATCAAGTTTTTAGCATCGTTGTCGGGGAAGCTTCGACGAGAACTTTAGGAGAATTTTAGTTAAATATGTAAGACTTTTTTTTGGAATATATAGCATTTTTATTTAGTGTGTTTAGTTATTATGTGTTTATTTTAAAGAAAATCTAAAATACCAAAAATATTTTTTATATATATCCTATTAGTTAAGCCTTTAGACTTGTATGCATAGTTTAGGAGCTGCAGACCTTGAATTTTACAAGTTATATTTGGAGAAAACTTTAAGGAGAGNAGCGATATGTGCACTTGCATAGAATCGCTAGTGTGTGAACTATTTCATATATTTTATGACATTTTGATTTTAACCACTAAATATAAATTCAGTCTAGTTTTGGCCATATTTTTTAAAGCTAAATTACTGTGTAATTTCAAGATGCGTCAAGTTTTTGGCACTTTATTGAGGATTAAAATTGACATGAAACACGCAAAAAAATTAACACAAACTATATTTCGCATCAAGTTTTTGGCATCGTTGTCGGGGAAGGTTCGGTGAGAACTTTAGGAGAATTTTAGTTAAGTATGTAAGACTTTTTTTTTGGAATATATAGCTTTTTTATTTAGTGTGTTTAGTTATTAAGTGTTTATTTTAAAGAAAATCTAAAATACCAAAAATATTTTTTATATATATCCTATTAGTTAAGTCTTTAGACTTGTATGCATAGTTTAGGAGCTGCAGACCTTGAATTTTACAAGTTATATTTGGAGAAAACTTTAAGGAGAGATTTGAAATGACTTCATGAATTTAATGTAGAAATGACAGATCAATGATATAATGAACATTCAGATTTGGATTATAATGCTAGTAGCTTTGAAAGAGTAAACCCCAAGAGTGTGGCAAATTTTGAAGAAGATATTCATACAACTTTAGTTTCTCATTTTGCAAATATTGAGAGGAAGTTTGATCAATACATAGAAATATGTCCTCAAGGAACCCAACCTATTGAGGAAATTTCATTTGGACAATGGATTGAAACTAGCCATGAGATACATAATTCTTATTCTGATTATTACAGCCTAGGTTGGGAAAATCATTTAAATTTTAACAGGAATAATAATTTTGGAGGAGAAGACCAATTTTGGGAAGATAATCAATTTAATTGGGCATGTAGTTTAAATAATCATGGCTATTATTATGATGAAATTTGTTTTCCTCATAATTTTTACTTCAACCCCTAGAATGAGGAGAAAGATTAATTAGAAGATGTTTTTATTCAAATGGAGAGTGAGTTGAAGTGTCAAGGGCACGCAATAAGGTATATGGAAAACCAACTGGAGCAAATTATTAACTTACTTAATAACCCTTCTCAATTTTGATCTAGGATTATTTAAATGGAATTTTGATCTTGGAGGAATCATTTATCAGGCTGACGATGTTAACAAAGCATTTTATGGGAGGCAACCCATAGTTATCAGTGTATTTTAATTTAGTTTGCTAGAGAATCATGATTGTTAGTGTTGTATTGTGTTCGCTTTAGTGTGGATTGATCAGTTTGATTGATGATTGTTAAATGTTTGGATTGTTAGTGGTTTGATTTGATTTTTGTGTGTCATAAGGGAGGTGATTCCTTAACTTTTTATTATGGCCAAACCTATATGTTCTCTTAAAGTAGTTGGAATTTTAGAATTTTAGAATCGCTTTTAAGAGGAAAATAATGAAACTTTATGAAAAATCATAAAATAATATGAATTTATAAAGTGAAGAAAGGTAAGGAGTTTTGACTTAAAGGAGAGGATAGTGAAGTTCAAAATTATTAAAGGCTATCTAGATATAGTAATCCTCAATTGAAAATGGAAAAAAAAAGAAAGGTTTGAAAGATTCTAAAAGAAAAATAAATTAAAGAAATGGAAAAAGAGAAAAAGGAAAGAAAAGAAAAGAGAGAAAAATGAGTGAGGAGAAGCTTGAGGAGATGCCTAATCAAAAATTGGTTTCACTTGAATCAACTTAGGGAAAGGATTGAAAGATTCTAAAAGAAAAATAAAATTAAAGAAATGAAAAAAGAGAAAAAGAAAAGAAAAGAAAAGAAATGAAAAATGAGTGAGGAGAAGCTTGAGGAGATGCATAATCAAAAATTGGCTTCACATGAATCAACTTAAGGAAAATGCTTTATTACGTTTTCTAAACTTGTATTGGAGTATTAGTAGCGTTACTAGTATGTTTTCATGAAGTTCTTTTTCATATGAATGTTTTAAGTATCATTGATATGACAAATTACAATTCTTCTTGAAATCAATAGAGATTTAGAAATCTTAAATTTGAATATTAAGTACTCTTAGACTTAGAGTTGGAATCTAAGTTATTAATGATTTTTCTTAAATTTTACTATTTTATTCATTAAGCTAAATTATAGAAGTTTATCAGTTATTCTCTATCCTAATTCATATTTTTATGTACTAAAGTGTCACTTGAGGATAAGTAACATTTACGTTTAGTTGACACGCCAAAAAAATACATACTTTTTCATATATATTTTGTGCTCAATTTTAATACTTTTTAATAATATTACATATTAAAGGAAGATATTTTGTATACTTTTTGTTTCAGGAACAAGAAATGGAATTTTGGAGAAAATGAAGCAAAAATGGTGTAATTTGGAGTAAAAACGGGCAAGAAAGAAAAATTTGACTTGACACATTTTGATATGTCTTTATATACTTAATCTACTTTACGTTTCTCAAATATTTTTGAATGAAATTACATTTTAAAGAAAAGTTGTTTTCATTCTTATTTTGTAGGTATATCTGTTATGAGTGAAACGCAACAGAAACAGGGCTAAAACGAAGTCAAACGAAACAAAATGATGGAGCTGTTGTAGAGTGGAGCATGATGCATCAAAATCCAGAGAAATGGTGCATGATGCGTCAGAGATGACAGATTAAGGTAGTTTGGGATGAATTTTTTAGGAATTTTCAAAGGGACACTTGTTCTAAACACTCTTTGGAGTGACTCAATGCATCTAGAAACTTTGGAATGTTCTTTTATGAAGGAATAAGTTTCTTGGGTCAATGGATATGCCTTCTAAATTCAAAGGAGTTGACTTTTGGATAGAATATTGGAAGGAATTTTGAATTCTTTTTGGAGGGAGGCAACCTTTCATAAAAGAGAGGGAAGTCTAGGGTTTGTAAAAAAGAGTTTTGGGGGGCAAGATTTTGTATGTGTGTGTGTGTGTGGCATGAGAGAAAGAGGCAAGGGCTTGTAGTTTTCTCTTCAAGAATTATAGGAGGAGAGAGAAGGTAAGAGATTTCTTCTTCATTACACTTCTAAGAGAAAATTGAGAGTGCTTGTAAACAGAGAAATGCTTGAAGAGAACTTTTAGAGATTTGCTTGGGAAGGATTGTGAGATAAGTTTTATCTTTTTTTCTTTTATTTTGTAAACTTGTATTTATTAATGAAATAAGTGTTTTGTCGTATCGTTTGTGTTGGCATCAATTTTTGATGTCACAAGTGTAGGGTGTCCACCCACATGACTCAGGATAGTTTACGGTATGTCCGTGACGTCCAATAGTTCAGACACCTACCCGAGATCATTTCGTCGCGTGTTGAGGGGCACGTAGTCAGGGTCATTTTGCTAAGCTATGGCTTTCTCTTAGGTGAGGGCTGGTCAACATTTGGCAAGTCGGACGACTCTGATTGGGGCAAAAAAATATTATGTGGCGTGTCGCGCGTGATTTTAGCTCGAATTGGCCCGATCACTTGACGAGGTGGTTCAGATAACCCCAGATGATGAAACAAACCTCGCCACTGTGTATGGAATGTCGATTTCACTAACAGAGGATGTCCACTTCGCTACGGTGTCGCAGGCGGGGTAAAAATTCCCAAATTATCGTTTTGGGCACGATAGTCGAAAAAGTGATTTGGGTGACCACGAACGACGAAACATATCACACCGATGCGTCCGGAATGCCGATTTAACTTTAAGGAGAATGTTCATTTTGCTGCTAGGACGTGTACGAACATAAATATGTGAATGATAATAATAATAATTACTATTATAATATAAAAAAAAGTGAAAAAATAAAATAAACAAAATAAATAAAAATCTATCCTATCTTTAATATCACGCGCGACCTGCTGTCTACTCCTTCTATCTCCCTTATGGCTGATAATATTATTATAATTATTATTATAAGAATATAATATAAAAAATGACAATAATAAGAGGAACGAAACCTCAACGCAGGCATATCACAGGTAAATTAAAAAAAAAACAAAATCATGCAGTTCCTCATGTTATATATATATATATATATATATATATATATATATATATATATATATATATATATATATATATATATATATATATTATGGCATCTTATCCTCGTTTATGCTGCTATGGGACTACTTGCGCCTGCTTTCTTATCCTCTTGCTTTCTTATTTAAAATGCATTTTTTTTTCTTGATCCGGAGAGCTTCCTGGAGCACCCCCCGGCTGTCGTGAATGAACCCAAGCTCCCTCCTCTTCGCCGGCGAGATCCGGCGCAGCCTCAGCCGCTGTTACTCTTCCGTCCGCCAGAGCCTCTCCCCGACGTCGGCGTTCTCCACCTTTGGCCGAAAGCCCACTCCTAGGACTTAGCCGAGAGCTGCACCACTTCCCCTATTTGGAAGAACTTCACCGCGTCGTTGCCAGAGAAAGCACTTGACCGGCGTCCAGCCAGCACCGTCGGTCTTACAAGAAGCCAAGGACCCTCGCTCCGGCTTCTCTTATTCCCCAGCCACCGCTTTATCAAAAATAATAATAATAAAAAAAAAATCTTGGCTGCACCTCATCCTTCTATCCTAGCCGGCGACGTCCCGCCAGCTTGTCTCGACTTCGATGCTCAGATCCTACTGACCTTAGTTCCTCTTAAGCGAACACTTAACGGGATCCTTTGCGCCTCCTGACCGCTCCTTGTGTGTCGCCCCTTGCGTTTTTGGCTCGTGGCCTCTCCGCACCTTGCTACCGTCGGCGCCTTTATCGCTGACGACTTTGCTGCCTCTCCCTCGTCGTAACAGCGACCACTTGTGAAGAAACGAAGAGGTCACGATGCATGAAAATCATCCAACCCCTCCTCTTGAAGGTATATTTTGGATGCATTTTTATATGCTATGATTATTTATTCTAGGTACTTCGCATACCTCACAACCTCCCCCATCTTTTTGTTGTCTTATGCTCGCCGTACGAGACACACTGAAGCATGGATTAGACATCGGTGAGCTCATAGCAAGCAAACAAAAACGTGTCTACAACCATCACAGTGGTGAGATTTTCTACCTCATAGCCAGCCTTAGGAATAGTGGAGTTTAGGCGTGTGGGTTCAATCGCCCACATGAGGTGCATGCGTCGGCGTGGATCAACACGACGACGTGTCTGCATGATGGATCGTTGGTTTTCCTAGAGTCAGCTTTTAGGTTAGGACTTCCTGTGTGTGGCCAAATACCCCCCGTAGAGCCGAGTGTCTCCCCTCTTGTTGTGAGCCTTAGCACAAGTCCCGATGGGTCGGAGCCCCTCACTCCCATTGCTTTAGATTCCCCAGCTTTACTGGGAGAAGTTGGGAGATCGGACTTTGCAAAGAGAGAGAAGCTTTGTAGCTGGCTCGCTTTGCAGATTTGGAAGGAGTTCGCAAAATAGGAAAAAACATTGTAGCTAACTAGTGTCGCGACGCTGTAGATAGTTTCCCCCTCGGAGATCCAGAGAGAAACTCTTCACATTTCCTCACCAAAGCAAGAGGCGATAACACCGCACATCCAAGGGTCTAAAATTTAGGTCTCTTAGGGGAGGTCGTTAGTACGAGCATGACTCACTATCATATGTGGTCATTTGCACCTCATTGTTTGCATGTGCATGTCCTGCATATTACATATTGTATGTCACATATCGCATCGACAGTTGCACTTGCACTTTGCACCTTGCATTTGCACGTTGCACTTGCACTTGCCCATTGTGTCTCGCATTTGCACTTACAGTGGCACCACTTGCTCCTCGATCGGTAGTCTTGGACCGGTCAACACCATTTCTGCCCCGGTCGGTCATCCCAAATCAGTCTACTAATCACTTTGGTTCGACCGGCCATAATGGTCTGGTCGACCGATCACCTGCATTTTTGTTTGCTTTTGCATTATATCATATGCTTGCCTACTTGCATGTTGCACCATATGTGTTTGCATTTGCATTTGCATTTGCATTTGGTTGATGCTCCCCAGTGAGAATCACCACTGTCTCCGAGTCGCCGTCTCGGTACACCTTTCTTTGAGCCACTGCCTCCACGGCACACCCATCTCTTTTGGTCACTGCCGCCTCGACACACCCTCAAGCCGTGCCTCTACGTCACGCCTACTCTTCGGGTCACTGCCACTACGGCACACTCATTTATTTGGGTGGCTACCTCCACGACATACCCATCTTTTCCCGAGTCACTACCTCCACGGTACACTCATCACTTCTGCTACATGACTATTCACATTTGCATTTGCATGTTTACATAGGTAGCAAGTCAAGCTCGTTAGGAGAGTGACCCCGTGTTGATCGCGATACCTTAACAAGCATTGCTTGCTGGGTTGATCCTGGTGAGCAATAAGAGTTAAGTCATCGGGATTGACACTAGTATGACTGTGCTAAAGTTCCAATAGATCTAACTCGTGTCAACCCCCTCCGGAAAACCCTTAAAACCCTCAAAACCTTAAGAAGGGGCCCGGAAGAACAACCCATCAAAGTCATACTATACCCAGGCCTACCCCGCACTTAGATACTAGGTTAACACACTTTTCGTTAGACGGTGTGCTAGGTTAGGATTTAGGGTGCTAGGTAGTCTTTTTGATGCCTGACTAATGTTCTTTCCTTGTTTGGTGGCCCTAGTCAGGTATCTTTCTTTTGCATTATGTTGTGGTGTGCCTGCATGCTGCATATGCGTGGGAGTATGTTAGGGCATTCTTCTGCAGGGAGCCATGTCTATTTATGTGCACAAGCATAGATACCTCTATAAGGGGAGCAAGTAATAATTTCTGTCCCTTCTGATTGCCGGTGCTGATAGCTTGCCCACTTTTAAGGCATGGCTCATGATACGTTATTTGCATGTGAGCTTTCCCGTTGACACTTGTTTTCATGGAGGATTGACTTTTTTATTTTCCTATGTTCTTTTTAGAGTCTAAGAGAGTCCTGTAGCAGAAATAAGATACGGGCACGGGTTACGAGACATTTAGTTGGGAACCACGTGGAGGGGACCAGGAGCAGATGCTCGTGCCCCATATTTTAATTTTGCATTTTATATTGATGTATAGAATTAGGACCGGGCATGTATATGCAGTGTACGACCACATTTTTCTTTTTTGGGATATATTGCTCACCCAACGCCACCAGCCTTTCGTTATTTTGATTTGACATGTTTTGCTTTTTGCATCATATTGTATGCTTACACTTGCATGTGTTTTTCTTGTTTCATTCTGTGGTTTATCTTGGATTTCACGACATAATCTAGGCTCATTAAGGACCCTAAAATGGTAACTTTCTTGTTTCATTCTGTCGTTTGAAGCATCGGGACCGTTTCCCACACGAAATAACCTTCCTTTGAATACCTATTACCCCAGGTTCACGATAATTCAAGTGAAACTCCTTTTATCGAGAGTGTTATTTGGTATCCCCCAAGATGTAATTAACCAAGTGGGATACGTCCCCTTGGGAGTGTTCTTGACCCCAGAACAGGCACCTACACCTAAATCTCTGGTTATGGGTAGCCTACGTATGTATTCTTTCGCGGATATCGATTTAAGGTGCTTTCGCCCGATCTTATTTGGGTGGACACTGTTAACATATCCTTGCGAGGTTTACTGAACGTAGGCTCTCCACGTTTTGTGTTTTCTCATGTTTGTCGCATTGACATGTGTCCCTTTTTATATCATTGATCTGATTCGGAAGGACAATTACTTGAATGGGGGAAGTATACGACAATCGACAGGCTGGCGACTCCTTTTAAAATAAAAGAGAAAAAATAAACGAAAACAAATTGGTGACTTTGCTGGGGAGGTTACTCTCTCTCCATACTTGGAGTTTCACTTCTGAGGTTATAGCCTTGTTCCATACTAGAAGTTTCGCTCATGTTATCGTGACCTGGTTTGCTTCCTTTGAGTCACAGTTGAGCCTTTTTGTGAGACATTTGGTTTTCAATCCATGTGTCAGTTGCTAGGGGTAGCAACTCGATGCATTATGTCCCTTCTCTCACCCTCGATAGTTTGGTTGATGCATTATCGCAAGCATTGATGTCGTTGTACCTTATGATTGGTTTCATGATCTCTCCTTGTTTCTGATTGTTTTCCCTTTTTGCCCCGCGATGCAAAAGAGCAGGAAGATGGATACGATCGCTACCGTTGAGGGAACCTTTTCCCTTCTCCCAGAGCATTGTATGTGCTCCTGAAAGTGTCTTAATTTTCAATTCCTTCGAGCGCTTTTATGGAATTACCTTACTTGATCCTTCACCCTGTGAGACATTCGCTCTGTGCCCTCCACTTTAAATGGGGAGACGTGCATATCGAGTTGTTTCTACGCCCTTCTGAGGCATTTTCTTCGTGCCCTCCCACTTAAAAAGGGAGTTGTGCATATCGAGTTGTTTTTGCTGCAGCGGCTAGTGTCGCGCCCACTTCTTTTTCCAAAAGGAGGTTGATGCCCGATAGTGATGTGTCGTAGCACCTGACGGTCTTCTCCAGACCTGTTCCTCTGTTTTCTCACGGATCTACCTGCCATAGGTAGGTGAGCCTTTTGATAGTAGTAGGTTTACCACTACTGTTACCGGTGTGACTTTTGTCCCGGCTCTCTTTCTGTTCTAGTTCCCCTGAGGATCCACCTGTCCCCCGATTAGGCAGGAAGGCCAGGAGGATCAGGAATAGATTGTCGTGAATTCAGTAGCTTGTCCTATATCAATTCTATATAAATGTTCCGATTCCAGTTCAGGGGGGCATCTTTGGCCTTTGAATTGAGTCGTTGTGACACTTCTTTCATGGTAGTAGCTCGTATCGGTGCTGCCTTTTCCCTCGAAGAAGAGGATAATACCAGATGGTGATGCGCTGCAACACTCTTTTGAGTTCTTCTAGCCTCTTTTGTAGTCCTTTTGTGTTTTGGGGATTTTCATTATCGCAAATGTCACATTATTGGAGAGTGCTAGAGTTACCTTATACGATACTGTCCCCTCGTGGTGTAGTATGTCCCCACCATGGCTCTCTTTGATTCCGACCCAGGATGATGCTAATTTTCGTTGTCTGAGAATTAGCTTTTTGTCCTTTGGTGGTGTGGACTGGGTCCCCGCCATGACACGTTTTTGTCCCAGCATGGGATAATGCCGAGATCCCATCAATTGAGAACCATTTCTCTTTTTTGTCCTGCTGTGTAGACTATACTTTAGCTAGGATTTCTAGGAGGTTTTTACTCCTCAAGATGTGGGTCGTTCTCACCCCGTAGACCTTTTCATTACTACTGTCACGAGTTCTCTGACTAAGAAGATCGTAGGAACAGCTTCCTCTTTAAGAGGAAATGTTGCCGCTGGTTTGATGACCGTCCCAACCTCCGTTGTTCTGGGTGTCTCTGAGGTCTCGCCTGTCCCTACATTGGGCTAGGGCGTCCAGAGGAATAGGATCAAATCGCTGCAACTAAAGTAGTAGACTCAGCCGCAGGTTTTTATACCTGTTTGGATTTCAAATTCCCCTCTACAAGGATTGGGTCCTCTTCCTCGAAAGAAGTTCCTTACCTGGATCCTTTAGAAGTTCCGAGAACTTCTATATTCTTCTTATCATATATGCTCTTGTACTAGGAGACCAAGTCCCACTTGTCAGTCCATTATGAAGCTGGGATATTTGCTTTCTGTCGTGCATTCCATGAGACCCACCTAGGAGTTGCATAAGACCCTTAGTGTGATACTTAGTTCTACTGCATCAAATTTTATAGTAGTTGTCATCGATGATCCTATTGGAGTGGCTTTTGCCCATATTTGATGTGCTCACTCTTTCCGTGAGCTAAAGAAAGGTTTGTGGCTTCTTCTTCATCAATAAAGATGAATTTGTCTTACGTTGATAAAGGGAGATCTGAGGCGCACCCCCATCGATTCTCACCTTAATTAAGGATAAAAGTTGATCGCCCTACTTTGGCGAATCCCCAGTGGGTTAGGCAAATTCCTGCCACCACGTCTCTTGATATTCTAACGCTGCATATAGAACGACTTTCTACATTTGATGACGAGGGGTTTACTTGCCTTTACTTTGAGGAGTTCTTATTCTACCTCTTTTGTTTATTATGCAGAGCTATATTGGATGCTCTATACTCCAATTAGGGCACGCCCCCAAAACCTCTTTGTTGATGATATGTTGTATCGATTAGACCACCTTGCTAGTCTTAATCGATCTATGTTTAGCTGGGATGCACATCTACCAGAACGTTTTGAGAGTGCCTCATTAAATTTGAGCTGGTTTGTCTTTTGGCTAGGCTCTTGATGAGAGCATTTTGTTGCTAAGACCACCTTTGTCTAGAATTTGTTTTAGTCAGTTACACTGAACTTGACTAGGATTTGGTGCCTCGCCTAACCAGAACCTTATTGACTTTTCAGTCTATTCTTGGTGAAAGAGCATCATTTTCAGATTGATCCACCTCTGTCATATCCAACCTTATGGATATGTTTTGCTTTACTTAGTTGATTTTTTTTATCACCTTGGTGATAGTCATGTTGAACTGACTAGAATGTTTTGTCTCTATAAATCAGTCCATGACTCGTTATGATAAATCGATATCCAACATTACTGGTTAGACCCTACTTATCTAACCAAGATATATCTACATCTTTTGATGCGTCAACTCTAATTTCTGGAGGCTGTTGAGATGGGTCTGAAAGGAATCACACCCATTAGTTGATCTTGTCTTAGGTTTGCCTTTGATGATTCTTGAGGTTGAATCTAGGATAGATCCTGAGGCTAAGCTTGAATCAGACCATGTATGCACCTTCTTAGGATTTGCAAATACTCATGGTTTGGGGGGATTTGAACTAAGTCATGATGACTCAATCCCTTCCTTTAATGAACTTTAATCTAAGTCCTGAGAACACCTCAAAATGACTCGATGGGTGTCATTGAGATGTGAGTAGTTTCAGAGACTATTTAGATCTCTTACTTTTCCATTCAGCTAGACCGATGGAAGGTTGACAAGTAATGAGTCAAAATCCTAAAAATCTTTATTCGAGAGATTTTTGAGTCAGAAGAAAATGCTTTATAACAAAAAGAAGCTCACCAAAAATAGCCATTCTCAAGAAAATAAAAAAAAATGTGAAAGGCTTCAAAAAAAAAATGAAAAAGAAAAAAATTTCTCAACACTCCTGCGAAGAAGCCTGAGGTGAGTGGAAAAATCAGAAACTTTATTATAAAGAACTTTCTGATCTCAAAATTCTCCTGATAAGATCCTTAGGATATTATGTTCAGAGAATTATTTAAGTGACATTTGGACGGCCGATAAATCAGTAATGGATTTAAAGACATGTCCAAAATAAAAACATTTCCTTAACACCCAGATACGAATGGCAAGGCCTACTTAGGGTATGGGTGAAAAAAAAATTAAAGGACAGGGGTTAGGGTAAAATACTTGAAGAAAATCCCACCTGGACCTGAATTTTACAAAATCTCATATTTTTCATGGTATATCTGGTCATTCTAGGATACCTACATGAGAGCTCTTCGTACCAGCTCAATTTGGTATGTTATGCTAAATCATTCTCGATAGTGGCTTAGCCCGATATAATAAAAAAAGGAGATTCTAATAAGATCTATAACAAAAATCTGAATGACAACAAAAAAAATCTATGAATGGCATGAGAGGCTCCTAGAAGTTCCGTGGGCCCTTCACCCACTACCTTTTCACGCTTTATGCTTCAAACTTCTGGGTTCGGCAACCCTTCCTTTGGAAGAAAGGCTTATCATCTTGTGGACTCTCCACCCACTACCTTTACGCTCTATGCGTTGACCCCTGGGGTCCAGTAGCCCTTCCTATAAAATTTGAGCTACCCGTCGGGATGATTTTTGCAAATGGATCTTATCCGACTCCCTATCAATGGACAATACTTGAAGAGATATTTTGTTTATCCTCTTTTTCATGTACTCATTGCACTTACTGAGGAAATTTACTTTTCAACACACATGCACTTTGTAATTCAATTCTCGGATTTTTTTTAAAAAATGTGCATTTTCACAATCTCTTCACTATGTGAACTAATTATGATGATTACCTTGCATTTGTCAAGGATCACTTAAAGTTCACAACAGTTTCAGGTAAAAGAAACCTAGTATTTCTCTTAGTTTGATTGTCGGCTCACATTTCGGGCAAATTGGAAGTCCTACGGGCGTCTTATACTTGGTGCAGCCACCAATCTCTATAAGAGAAGCCTTGCTTTTCTCTTATTTTTTTCTTTCGTCGGTCCGCTTTATGCAGGGTCCGAAGACTATCACTCTAGCACATCACGAGTATGGTTGATATACACGTCTCGTTCATCCTTATGAATGTGAAGTACGTGTTTATCCAACTTTTTTTGAACGAATGCGGTTGAGATCCTTCTTTGGAAGTGGTTTAGCTTATAGTCTAGACATTTTTGTCGGTAAACCATCATCATAGTCTACCCCCTCTCTACATCCCCGCCATACAAGCAATCTTCATCGCTTTGTCGGGAAGAGGCATGTCGTATTGGCTACAACACTCAGCTTACATAGCTGATCTGTGCTTAAGCAGAGTACTTTCAAACCCGCATGAAAACCCTCAGTTGGGTCACATCGTCAGGTGTGTTAACAAAGCCCCTTCTACAGGTTGGGCTGCTTTTGTTTCCCTCATGTAAGAGCTACTCTGCTAGTCTTTGAGGAATCCTCATTGGGGGACTCTTTTCTGAGATGAGCTATTGTGTTCATCCAATCACTTGGTCTGATTACTTCTTGCTACCCTTCTGACAGGAATTACCTTGTCAATTTTGAGGAGTCCCTAGTGAGAGTCTCGCTTCACAGACTTTTGGTCAGCATATCCCATGTGGGTTGGACCACTCAGTCCACCTGATTTGAGTAATTCACTGTTTTGGCAGTAGACATGTGGTATCAATTAGAACACTCACTTACATAGCTGATACGTGCCTAACCGGGATCCTCAACGCTCGATCAGGTTGTCATGTTTTCCTTGACAAAGAATACTTTGTTTGTTTTGGAGGAAAACACCAGTGGGGCCCACGCTTAGCAGTGGCTTATTAAAAGCACCCCAAGGTTGGATATTTATGCATCTGACCCTCCTCGATACCTCTACGGTATTTTGACCGATTTAGCTGACTTTGCTCACCTCGAAGTGTGTGTCGCAATAATTCGAGCACCATGTAGCCTCGATTAGTCCATGCATAAGACAGGTATCTTTATGCACGCAGAAAGAAACCCAACAAGAGAAATATGGAATTCCTAAAGAGGGATTACCTGAAATCCCCACTCAGGGTCACTTTGCCGGGATCATGCGTAAGTATTACGAGGTCGGATCACTCTTTGCATCCAACACTTATTTTGATACATCTTCTGAATGGTTTGAGTTTGTTCACCACGTCAGAAAAAGACGTTTAAGTCCCCACGAAGCATTGATAGAACCTTTAAGGTATTCCCAACAGGAGTCTTCCGTGGGTACATTTTGAGATCGACTCTTCAGCTATTCCTTCGACATAATTGATCTTACCCACCATGTCTAGTCGCATGTCGTACTAATCAGAGCTCCATACTAGCTCGATTAGTCCATGTTTAAGTCGGGTATTCACACACCCGCAAAACTCAGCGAGAATTATATCGTCATTGCTCATTAGGCACCATGGTGGTTATATTGTTCTGTGTCATATAACTCCATTATTTTTTTTTCAACTACCTCAATTAGTTATGTCCACCACGTTGAATGCCATGTTGTATCGGTGTAATGATCGATCCATGGATCCCTAGCAAAATTTGCTTTGCTCGTGCTTGCAGAAGCACTCTTATGGTTAGACCGTCCTAGTCATGTAAGCATGTCTTTGTCTCGATCGCTTTGGTTGGTTTTAACTACCATATCAAGCCACATGTTGTATCGGTTTTACTACTGATCCATGATTCGTCGTAACACTTAGATGGTCGACCACACTCAAAGCAGTTTACCTTAAGCTATTCCACCATATACTTGCTCGCTTAATGCAGGGTCAGGATATATATCTCCTATACCATTTTACATGCGTAGGCAAGATACCTACCTCCTGTCCTATTTAATAGTTGACTTGGCTGACGCTATTCACCATGTCAGGTTGCATGTTAAATTAATCCTAGCTATATGCTTATTTGATTAGTCCATGCTTAAGCTGGGTACTCTCACACCCGCAAAACTCTCTAGCAAGAGTTACCCCGCTCAGGTCCGTAAAGTACTATGAGGTTGGATTGCTTCATTTGTTTGACCCGCTTCGGTACCGATTTTGACTAAGTTGATTTTCATCACCTCATTAAGAGACATGTCACATTGGTTTAGACTACTTCAGCTGGTCAACTGATCCTTATTCGATCATGATATTCTGATATCCGACAGTATTGTGACATCGCATACGGTGAGGACCATTTCGCTCGGCCTTATCAACCCCTCAGATTACTAGATGCTTTGCTCAGCTAGCATTCAACACCTCTCGAACCTTATGACGTTCTACTTGGTTCTTTTATGAGGGTGTCTCGTCTCATGACGACCCTTTAGCTTCATAACCAAATACTACAATGTGCATCAAGCCCTACGACCTTAGAGACTATTCTGCTATGAGAACATCTTATCTTGTGGCATTTTCGGCTCTATGACCACCTGCTTCGATGCTTCTCTGACCACACCACGTTCTAGTCAGTTCTTTTATGAGATCATCTTGTCGTTAGACATTTCAGCTTTACTGCTGGGCTTTTTAGCTAACTCGCCTACCTTTCAAAGAGTGATGTAAGGCCCAACGACAATCCTCACACATAGCATAGGATTCAAGGTTCTGACATCTTGGTTATTTCAGGGTCACGCCTCTACGGCCTCTGAACCCACAGTCCAGAGCTGATGTAAGTCTCAAGTGCATTCCTCATGGACGACGTCTTCAGTTTCGGCTTCTCAGCCATCCGACTTTAGTGCTTCTCAGACCACACGACATTCTAGTTTGTCCTTTTATGAGAACATCTCGTCATTCGACAATTTAGCTTTGTTGCTCGGCTTCCAGCCAACCTTTGATACCTCTTAGGTGATGATGTAAGACTCTTAGTATTCATCGCAGATGTAGTGCGGGTGTTGAGGCACACACCTTGATCAGTTCATAGGAGGGATCGGAGTCTCACGGATTCTCCATCCAAACTGATCAATGTGGACTAGTACTAAGAGGAGAGCTGAAGTCTGTGGGCATTCTCCTTTTGATCTAGTCAACCTATTACCGCTTAGTGAGCGATGTGAGGCCTCATGGCATTCCTCATTAAAGTAACAGGAGGCTTCCTAGCCAACTTCCTTCCTCTCATGAGTGACATAAAGTCCACAAGGCACTCCTCATTGATGGAGCGCGGGTGTTGAGGTACGCACCTCGATCAGTTCGCAGGAGAGATCACAGTCCCTTGACTCTCCTTCCTAAGTGATCAATGTGGACTAGTCCTCAGATGTGAACTTTACGACATTCCTTCTCGATCTAGTCAACCTGTTACCGCTTAGTGAGTGATATAAGTCCCCATGACATTCCTCATTAAAGTGACCGGCGGTTTTATAGCCAACCCGCCTTCTATAGATGAGCAAAATGTAGCCCGACAGTCCTCATTGACGAAGCGCGGGTATTCGAGGGTCTAACCCCTCAGTGTTTTGTAGTCAAGCCCCTACGGTCCCTGAAACACCGATTTGAGTCACATCTTTATGACCTCTGAACTCACCTCTAGGTCATGCCTCTACGGTCTATGAACCTATTTTATTTTTATTTTATTATTTTATTTTATTTTATTGTGGTTACGCCCCATGCAGCACCTGAACCACAATGTTGGGTCATGCCTCTACGACCCCTAAACTTATTCTTAGGTCATGTCTCTATGACCCATGAACCTACCGGCGTGGTTATGCCCCTACGGCCTCTGATCCACTTTTCTGGGTCATGCATCTATGGCCTCTGAACCCCTTGTCGGGATGGATGTAATTCCCATGTGCATTCCTCTCCATCCTCCTAGAAGTGGATTTGGCTCTCGTGGTTTTTCCTTCCTAGGGTACTTGGCTCTTTTTGATCGCTTAGGCAGAGTAGCTTCATTACTAACCTGGGCTTGATAAAAAATTGAGCATATTCCAACAAGTACACTGTGCCTTCACTGCACAACACACTTGTTGGGGGTCCTTTGTTGGCATCAATTTTTTATGTCAAGAGTGTAGGGTGTCCACCCATATGACTCAGGATAGTTTACGGTATGTCTGTAACGTCCAATAGTTCAGACACCTACCCGAGACCTTTTTGACGTGTGTTGAGGGACACGTAATCAGGGTCATTTTGCTAGGCTATGGTTTTCTCCTAGGAGAAGGACGGTCAGCATTTGGCACGATAGATGACTCCGATCGGGGCAAAAAAATATTATGTGGCGCGTCGCGCGTGATTATAGCTCGAATTGGCCCGATTACTTGACGAGGTGGTCCAGATAAGCCCGAATGATGAAATAGACCTCGCCACTATGTCTGAAATGTCGATTTTACTTACGGAGGATGTTCACTTCGCTACGGCATCGCGGGCGGGGTAAAAATGCCCAAATTATTGTTTTGGGCACGATAGTCGAAAAAGTAGTTTGGATGACCTCGAACGATGAAACATACCACACCGGTGCGTCCGGAATGCCAATTTAACTTAAAGAGGACATTCATTTTGCTGCGAGGTCGTGTACGAACGTAAATATGTGAATTATAGTAATAACAATTATTATTATAATATCAAAAAAAAAAATCTATCCCATCTTTAATATCACGCACGACCTGCTGTCTACTATTTCTATCTCCCTTATGGCTGATAATATTATTATCATTATTATTATAAAAATATAATATAAAAAAATGACAATAATAAGAGGAGCCAAACCTCAACGCAGGCATATCAGAGATAAATTAAGAAAAAAGCATGCAACTCCTCACATAATATATATATATATATATATATATATATATATATATATATATATACATACATACATACATTCTATGGCATCTTATCCTCCTTTATGCTGCTATGGGACCACTTGCGCATGCTTTCTTGTCCTCCTGCTTTCTTATTTAAAATGCATTTTTTTTCTTGATCTAGAGAGCTTCCTAGAGCACCCCCCCTCCCGCTGTCGCGAATGAACCCAGGCTCCCTCCTCTTCGCCGGCGAGATCCGGCTCAGCCTCCGTTGTTGTTCCTCTCCCATCCGCCAGAGCCTCTACCCGACATTGGCGTTCTCCACATTTGGTCGAAAGCCCTCTCCTAGGCCGTAGCCGAGACCTGCACCACTTCCGCTTTTTGGCACAACTTCACCGCGTCGTTGCCGGAGAAAGCACTTGGCCGGCGTCCAGCCAACATTGCGGGTCTTGCAAGCAGCCAAGGACCCTCGCTCTGACTTCTCTTCTTCCCCAGCCACCGCTTTCGAAATAATAATAATAATAATAATAATAATAATAATAATAATAATAATAAAAATCTTGGCAGCACCTCATCCTTCTGTCCTCGCCGGCAACGTCCCGCCAGCTTGTCTCGACGTCGATGCTCAGATCCTACTGGCCTTAGTTCCTCTTATACAAACACTTAACGGGATCCTTTGCGCTTTCCGACCGCACCTTGTGTGTCGCCCCTTGCCTTTTTGGGTCATGGCCTCTCCGCACCTTGCTACCGTCGGCGCCTTTATCGCCGACGACTTTGCTGCCTCTCCCTCGTCGTAACAGCGACCACTTGCGAAGCAACAACGAGGTTGGGATGCATGAAAATCATCCAACCCCTCTTCTTGAAGGTACATTTTGGATGCATTTTTATATGCTTATGATTATTTATTCTAGTTACTTCGCATACCCACAACCTCCCCCATCTTTCTGTTGTCTTATGCTCACCCTATGAGACACACTAGAGCATGGATTAGACGTCGGCGAGCTCAGAGCAAGCAAAGAAAACGCGTCTACAACCGTCATGGTGGTGAGATTTTCTACCTCATAGCCAGTCTCAGGAAAAGTGGAGTTTAGGCGTGTGGGTTCGATCGCCTACACGGGGTGCGTGCGCCGGCGTAGGTCAACGTGATGACGGGTCTGCAAGATGGATCGTTGATTTTCCTAGAGCCACCTTTTAGGTTAGAACGTCCTGTGCATGGCCAAATACCCCCCGTAGAGCCGAGTGTCTCCCCTCTTGTTGTGAGCCTTAACACAAGTCCCAATGAGTCGGAGTCCCTCACTCCCCTTGCTTTGGATTCCCCAGCTTTACTTGGAGAAGTTGAGAGGTCGGACTTGGCAAAGTGATAGAAGTTTTGTAGCTGACTTGCTTTGCAAAGTTGGGAGGAGTTCGCAAAATTGGAAAAATAATTGTAGCAATCATGTGTCGCGACGCCGTGGATAGTTTCCCCCTTGGAGATCCGGGGAGAAACTCTTCACATTTCTTCACCAAAGCAAGAGGTCGGAACGCCACACATCTAAGGGTCCAAACTTTAGGTCTCCTAGGTGAGGTCGTTAGTATGAGCATGACTCACTATCATATGTGGTCATTTGCACCTCATTGTTTGCATGTGCATATCCTGCATGTTACATATTGTATCTCACATATCGCATCGACAATTGCACTTGCACTTTGCACCTTACATTTGCATGTTGCACTTGCACTTGCACATTGTGTCTCACATTTGCACTTGCACTAGCACCACTTGCGCCTCGATCGGTAGTCTTGGACCAGTCAACACCATTTGTGCCTCGATCGGTCATCCCAAATCAGTCTACTAATCACTTTGGTTCGACCGACCAACACGGTCCGGTCGACCGATCATCTGCATTTTTGTCTGCTTTTACATTATATCATATGCTTGTCTGCTTGCATGTTGCACCATATTTGTTTGCATTTGCAATTGCATCTGCATTTGGGTGATGCTCCCCAGTGAGAATCACCACTGTCTCCGAGTCACTTCCGTCTCGGTACACCTTTCTTTGGACCACTACCTCAACGACACGCCCATCCCTTTTGGTCACTGCTGCTACAATACACCTTTCTTCGGGCCACTGCCTCCACGATACGCCCATCCCTTTTGGTCACTATGGCCTTGGCACACCTTCAGGCCACTGCCTTTACAGCACGCCTACTCTTCTGGTCACTGCCACTACGACACACTAATTTGTTCGGGCGGCTGCCTCCACGACATGCCCATCTTCTCCCGAGTCACTACCTCCAAGGTACACTCATCACTTCTGCTACATGACTATTCACATTTGGATTTGCATGTTTGCATAGGTAGCGAGTCAGGCTCGTTGGGAGAGTGACCCTATGTCGATCGCGATGCCTTAACGAGCATTGCTTGCTGGGTTGATCTCGGTGAGCAATGCGAGTTAAGTCATCAAGATTGACACGAGTATGACTGTGCTAAAGTTCTAATAGATCTAATTCATGTTACCCCTCTTCGTGACACCCTTTAGATCCTTTTGATCTTTAGGATGGGGCCGGTATGATGACCCAGTCAAAGTCATACTATACCCAGGCCTACCCCGAACTTAGATACTAGGTTAGGATTTAGGGTGCTAGGTAGTCTTTTTGATGCCTAACTATTGTTCTTTGCTGGTTTGGTTGCCCTAGTCAAGTATCTTTCTTTTGCATTATGCTTGTGGTGTGTCTTCATGTTGCATATGTGTGATAGTATGTTAGGGCGTTCTTCTACTGGGAGCCATGCCTATTTATGTGCACACACATAGGTACTGCTATAGGGGGAGCAAGTAATAGTTTCTGACCCTTCTGATTGCAAGTGCTAATAGCTCCCCCACTTTTAAGGCATGGCTCATGATACGTTATTCGCATGTGATCTTTCCCGCTGACACTTATTTTCATGCAGGATTGAGTCTTTTATTTTCTTATGTACGTTTTAGAGTCTAAGAGAGTCCTGTAGTAGAAATAAGATACTGGCATGGGTTCTGAGACATTTAGTGGGGAACCATGTGGAGGGACCAGGAGCAGATGCTCGTGCCCCATATCTTAATTCTACATTTTATATTGATGTATAGAATTAGGACCGGGCAGGTATATGCGGAGTTCAACTGCCTTTTCCCTTTCTGGGATATGTTGCCGACTCAGCGACACCGGCCGTTTATTATTTTGATTTGACCTATTTTGCTTTTTGCATCATATTGTATGTCTGCACTTACATGTGTTTTTCTTATTTCTTTCTATAGTTTATCTTAGATTTCACGATATAATCTAGGCTCATTAAGGACCCTAAAATTGTAACTTTCTACACAATCCTAATTAAAATATTCAAGATAATTAAAATTTAGAATTATAATATTCAGGATTTAGAAATAGTAACATTTACTTTCCTGCTTGTATTAATAGGTCCTCCACAATACTTAAGGACCGCTCTAGATAACAACATTCAAATTTGCATGTCCCGAGGAGGAGTCTCCGTGCTTCTCCAACCGGACTGGTCCAACCTACCTTTTTATAGGTGGTTGTCTGGTGCGCCTAGGGTGTTAGAAGGCTCTCTGACCCAGACAGGGCTTAAGTCTTTTTGTTTGGAGTGTTTCCATCTTTGTAGCTGAACCTCCATTTTCTTTTCCTTCCTGAGGCATTCTTTCCACTTTGGCAGGTATAAGTCCAACCTCTTGGAGCTCCAGCTTTTAGTTGTAGGATAAAGTTTCTTTCCTTTGACCTTAGCGCTACCGAGGTTCCCGTGGACGACGCAATTCACGGATTGTTGACCGGGGATCTCAGGACGTGTTGGGTCGATTACCTTCACGACCAGGTAGACTTAGGGTCCTAGTAGCTATTGATGACGGGTCCGTAGTACCCAGACCCAGTTACCTCTACCTTTTAGGATCACTTTACCTCACTTTTTGTTGAGCCCCTTTAAGCGCTGTC
>NEWO01000835.1:196952-230166 GCA_003013225.1 Phalaenopsis aphrodite
TAATGTTTATACCCACTGTTTAGAAGTCTATTTGAACCTCTACATGTTAAAGTAAAATGAAAATATAGAAAATTTGATGAAAAATTAATTTTACTCGTGTTTTTAGTTTTATACTTGTATCATTAGGGTTTAAAATTCTTGTTAGCATGTTATTTTTAAATTTTCATTCTTGCTTATATATATCTAATGCTAAATTATTTAATTTATTAAAAATTTAAGTTTGGGGGGATGAAAAATATTTTTAAAACTGGAATTTTATTGTTCTCAAATGTACTACAAGAGAATTTCATTTTAAAAGAAAAATTGATGATGTATATGAAGTTATATTAGGGAAGTAAAATTTGATTTTAGAAAAGAGTAAGAAAATTTAGTTAAAATTTTTAGTAAAGAAGAAAAACTTTAAGTTACAAATTTTTAGTATAGAAAATGATTAATACAAGTGACTATCTTTAGTAAGAAAAATTGTATTTTTGAAAAATTTAGATAATTTAGACTTTTATTTTTAATACTTAAATTTCTTTTATTAAAATGATTTTCAGAACTATTATTATATTTATAAGTAAAAATTTTATATCAAGACTTTACTTTAGGAAAGGAGAAGTGGAATTCAAAATTGTTAAAGGCCTATCCAGATATAGTAATCATTGTTTGAAAAAGAAAAAGAAGAAGAAAAAGAAAAAGAAAAAGAAAAGAGAAAGAAAAGAAAAGAAAAAGAAAAAAAATGAAAAGAACTTTAAGGGAGGAGAAGCTTGAGGATTAGTGCCTAATCAAAAATTGGTTCTACATTTGATCTATTAAAAGTATAAGACTTTACAAAATCTTTATCTTATAAATATAATATAGTAAGTAAAATTATTTTTAATTAAAATTTTTAAGTAGAAAAAGTAAAAAAACTCAAATCTAAATTTAGAGAACTTACAATATTTCTGAATTAGATAGGAACTCATAATTTCATAATTTTCAAACTTTAATTTGGTTTCATTTACTAATTATTTTTTCTAAATTGGACTACTATACTTCTAAATCTAAATTTTAGTAACTCCTAAAGAAACTAATATACACATCATACATATTTGGTTTTTAAAGATTGAAGTGTCACTTGAGGACAAGTAACATTTTAAGTTTGGGGGATTTTGATACACCTAAAATATATAGTGTTTTTGGACACATTTGTATACCTACTTTTGAGATATTTCACTTTAATGAAAAGTATTTGTGTTTTTCTTGAAGAAACAAGTAAAAATGGAAAAATTGCTTAAAGGAGTGAAAAAAATCAAATTTGGAGCAAAAAGGTGAAAAATTATGCAAAAGAGTTTTGGCGCCTAAGCGCCAGATCTGGTGCTTAAGTGCCGGTTAAACAGAGAAAGTCACACCTAAGCGCCGAGACCCTACACTTAAGTCTCAGTGGCACTTACTAGACGAGTAAAATCAGTTTTCACAAATTTTAAAGAGGTTTTTGAGGCACCCATTTGCTTAATAGGTGGTTGTAACCACCATGGACAAAAATTATCATGAAAGGATGCACCTCTTGGGCAAATACATCGAATTAAGACACATTTTGAAGAGATACCAAGGCACCTCTTGGAAAACTATAACAGAAAGAAGAGAGGACTTAAAAAAGAGTCCTAAAAATATTGGCAAGTTTTGAAAGTTCTTCTCTAGAGAGATTTTCAGGAACCACTTTTTATTTACTTTATACTTTTTGTTATTTTTTTAGTGATTGTAAAAGAGAAGAGATTCAAAGGAACGTCAAGAGTTTGGTGGAGAACTTGAGATAATTTTTTTCTATTTTAATTTTAGACTGCTTTTGGTTTTAATCGAGACTTGTTGTTGGTTTGACAATGATTTCTTCTTTTAAACTAAAGTGTGCCTTTGTTTTCTCCATAGATTCTAAGTAGCTTTCTTTATCTTTCTTCGTAAAATGATAAGTAATTAAGTTTTGGATGGAAATTGTGGAGAGTATTGATTTTTAATGTTGGAAGAAGTTGTGATGATTTAAATCCATGCACTTCATTTACTTCTTAATTTGGCCAACTAGATGTTAAAATTTGTTGTGAGAACATGTAAGAACCGGGATGGTATTATCTCAGTCAACAATTGGAAAGAATCACATGAGGTTGTATGAATGAGAATGTAGTTCATATGATTGAGTGCAAATAAATAGGAAAATATTCATTGATAGGTGTAGAGTTAGAGGACTTTAAAGTGACAAGTTAAAGCCCCCAACTTAGTTTATTATTTTAGATTCTGATACAAGAATGTTAGCCCTCACGTGGAGGGAATCGAGGGAACTCTAGAGTGAAAGCTAGTATCTTCCCTGCCTAGCCGGTCTTCAGAACTATTGAAACTTTAAATTTGCCAATATTTTTTATAGCATCTCTAGTAAGGGTAAAGAATAATATTGCTCCTATTTGACACAACAAAATTCATATACTTATTACTATTTCATGATAAAAGGAAATATATTTTCATATTAAGTACTTTTCTTCTACAAAAAATTTAGTTGTTACTGTTTCCTTAAAATATCAAAAATACCAAAAATATTTAAATTTTAAATTCTTGCAAAAATTGTTTTTAGTTTAACTAATTATCTTTTTAAAAATAGAAAAGCTTTCCAAAAAGTGCATATTGTATAATCTCCCATGTGGGTTCGATAATCAGGTCTTAATAAAAAAGTCTTATATTACTTGATAACGATACGTGTACTAGCGTAGTATCCCAATATAAATATATATAAATTAAAAAATAAATTCTTTTTTTTCTTCAGGATCAAGTTTTTGGTTTATTTGCAAAATAATGAAATATAAGTGAAAAATACCATCAAAACTATTGTTATACTGTGCATAAGCACTAAGTCGGGATCGTCGACCCTTCTACAACTTGTATGTGCACTACTAATTTATGGAAGATATCTAGGAGGATGAGAGTGAAGAAGATTTTTGAACTTATTTATACACGAAACATTTATCTAGTACAGCTTGTTTTAGTTGTTTGTTGTGTGGGATTGGATTTACTTTTTTTGTTAAACTATATCAATGTTTGTGTTTTGAATTTAGATGTCTATATTTCAGTGTTAGGATGTTTTGGTTTGCTTTAAACACTGATATAGATGTTTGTTGGCTTGATAAATGTTAGTTTGCAATTGCACAGATTTTATATATGAAAGTGAGTTTGTGTTGTTTATGAAAGATGGATGTTAGAGTAATGTTTAATTATGCTTATAAGGGTTCATTTGAGCAAATTAGAGGTAGACGTAAAGCGACACAGAGCAAATTTTCACAAAAAATGACATGCGAAAGAATTTAAGAGTTGGTGCATGATGCGCCGATTTATAGAGAGCTGGCGCATGATGCACCGGTTTAGATAAAGCTGGCGCATGATACGCCAAATTCCTGAAAATGCCTGATTACCTAAAAAACCATGAAATCACATAGTGAAAACCCATTTTTACTGCTTTGGTCGTCCCCTACCTCTAAACCTTAACCAAGGGCTTCACATTGTGTGCGATAGAGAAGATTTCGGAGGCTAAAAATCATAAAACTTCAATTTCTCTTGGTAAGACTTAGAAATTTTTTATTTTCACCATGGATTTTTCCTACATTATAGAAAATTCGAAAGTTGGGATTTTTTATTAAAAAGCTTGAAGAAAACTCATGGTGAAAATTTTCTTACCAAATAATTTTACTTGGGAGTTAGATTTTTAAATTTGTAATTTATTTGGATTTTGGTAGAATTTCAAATGGCTCCACGAGTGAAGAGAGGAAGAAAATATGATTTTGATGCATGAAGACTTGTTAATTTGAAGGCCCAACACAGCTATAACACTCAAATTGAATTGAGAAGATTGATCCAAGAACAGACATTTGCTAACTCGGGTGACGAGATCAAGAGATTGATTTTGCCAGAAATTGGGAACGGTTTTGTACTTCACTGCAATAGTGATTGTGCCAATGATTCAAAAATTTTATGCCAAATTGAGATTCACTAATGATGAGCACATTCTCGTGAGAGGTAAGCAAGTTGAATTTTTTGCAGAAATGATAAATGCTTTTCATGGCCTGAGGAATGTATTTTTTGATGAATATGATGCATTTGTGATGATTGATTTATCACTGGAAGAAGTGATTGCCTTCCATGACTGATGGAAGAGGAGAATGGAGGATTAAAAATAATAATTTAGTTAACTTCTTCGCTTCCATGTTGACTGGTCAGTCAAAGGTATGACACCATTTAATTTCTACTAGATTACTGCCAAATAATCATGTGTTGGATGTAATAAGGATAGCTATGTACTAGACTATTACATTCAAAACATGAAAGCAAAAGATGTTGGTGCTATTATAGTTCATCATGCACAAAGCATAGTTAAGAGCTCTACAGCTTGTTGTTTAGGTTACCCTGCCCCAATTTTCACTCTTTATGAGCAATTAGGAGTAGATTCACATAGAAATGAAGAAAGATTGCACCCACACAATTCTTTTAGGAAGCATATGATTCAAAGAGTTGAACCATTTGTTGAATCTAGAGGTGAAAAAAGGGATAGACCCTCTACATCAGTTGTAAGGGGCATCTACTTCTTAGCCTGCATCATTAGAAAACATTATGGACCAACTCATGATTCAACAATTTGATATAATATATACTCAAAATTAAATTAGAGAGATTGGAATAAGAAATGCTTATAATGATGAGTATCAGCAGAGAAAATTTCACCATTATTTAGCTTTTGATGATGCTATGGTGAGGTATCTTAGGAGTGAATACAATGTGGAATTTTCTACTTGCCCCAGCTTTACTCCATATGCTCCTATTCATGACGATGATGAAGAAGAAGATGATGATGATGACGAGGAAGGCGATGAAGATTGATAATTTTTGGAGTTAGTTTATTTTTTTTGTTTAGTTGTTTGATTGTTTGTATGTTGTTTAGGTTTTATTTGGTTGGTATTTAAAACTGTAGTAGTAAATATTTTTATTTTTGTGTTGTAGATTTAAAATGGTAATAGTAACTGTAGATTTCTTTTTTGCATTTTTTTAGTATTTTTAGTTTTTGTTTGTATTTTGAAATCTCAACAAGTTATTTAGAATTTAATTTGTCTCATTTAATGCTTTAAAGTCTATGTGTATTTTTAAAGTTAGTACCTACAGTATACCAAAGCTCGGTTTAATAATCAGAAATCCTCTACAGGTTAGGTTTTATTTTCATGCACTTACTGTTTTCTTTCACTAATTGAATTTCATGCCAAAACATTTTTAAAATACTTGAAAACTAAAGTTTGGGGGAAAGAAAATTTCTTTCAAGAAAAAAAAAAGAAGTGAACTAAATTTTATTTGTCCGTAATTAAAAATATTTTTAAAACTTAATTTATGTTGACATGGGATATTAAGATTAAACTTTAAATGATTATACTTAAGTTTATGAATATTATGGTAAATTTAGTTAAAAGTTTTTAATAATGAAGGCCAATACTAATGTTAAAGATATTTGGTATGATAAGATAAGACTAAGTTTTTCTATTTCAAGTAAAGAAAAATGTATTTTTGAAGTATTAAGAATTTTAAAGATTAATGTAAGAAGAAAAGAATATGACTTTATGAAAATCATAAATTAATATAAATTTATAAAGTAAAGAAAGGTAAGGAGTTTTGACTTTGAGAAGAGGATAGTGAAGTTCAAAACTATTAAAGGCTATCCAAATATAGTAATCATCACTTGAAAAAGAAAAGAAAGGGTTGAAAAGATCCTAAAAGAAAAAAAAAAAGTGAGGAGAAGCCTAATCAAAAGTTGGCTTCAATTGAATCAAGTTAAAGAAAAAGCTTTATTACATTTTCTAAACTTATATTCGATTATTAGTAGAATTTTTATTAAATTTTTCCTCTATTTCTTTTTCATATAAATATTCTGCATATTTTTGATATGGCAAATTGCAATTCTTCTTGAAATAAAAAGAAATTCAGAAATATTAAAATTGACTACTAAGTACTCTTAAATTTTGAATTTGAATCTAAGTTATTAAAGTTTTTTCTTAAATTTTATTATTTTATTTATTGAACTAAACTATAGAAGTTATAAGTTAGTCTATATCCTAATTTATATACTTTTATGTGGTAAAAGGGTCACTTAAGGACAAGTAACATTTAACTTTGGGGGATTTTGGTACACCAAAATAATATGTTATTTTAAGTATATATTTTTTTCTTATTTTTGGTGATATTACACTTTAAAGGAGGGTGTTTTCATGTTTTTGTTGCAAGTATATCAATTTTAGGCATTTTCAGCAAAAGTAGCAAAAACATGAAATTTGGAGCCAAAATAGTGAAGTTTTGAGTTCTGACACATGATGCCCCAGATTGGCACCAAATACGCCGAAGTAACGACAGATGCGTCGGATTGGCGCCAAATGTGCCAAAACCTAGAACAACGTGGTCTTCAGTAAATTGGGACATGATGTGCTAGATTGGCACCAGATGTGCCATTACAGAGAGATGGCGCATGATGCACCAGATTTGGCGCCATATGCGCCAGGGACGACCTTTTGCGGATTAAGGCGGTTCAAGTTGATTTTTTCATGAATTTTCGAAGGGACACTTGTTCTAAATACCCCTTGGAGTAATTTAATGCATCTAGACACTTTAGAAGATTATTTTATGAAGTTAACTTTTGGAGATAATTTAGGAAGGAATTTTGAATTCTTTTTAGAGGGAGGCAGCCATTAATGAATTTTGAATTCTTTTTAAAGGGAGCCAGCCTTTAAAAAAAGAAGAGTAGAAGAGGAGTTTAAGGGTTGAGTGGTGTGTGGCGTGAAGAAGGAGAATTAGAGAGAGAAAGAGAAAGTCATGGGCTTGGAAATTTTATTCAAAAATTGTAAGAGGAGAGGGAAGGTGAGAAATTTCTTCTTCATTACACTTCTAAGAGAGAATTGAGAGTGCTTGTAAAAAGAGAAAAGCTTGGAGAGAACTTGTTGGAGTTTGCTTGGGAAGGATTGTGAGATAAGTTGTGTCTTTTATTTCTTTTGTTTTGTAAACTTATTTTTATATATGAAATTCATGTTTTATTGTATTCTTCTCATGAATTCTGAGTAGTCTTTTTTATCCTTCTCCCTAATTTGAGATATGGTTTTGCGAAGAATTGAGTTTATTTTATATAATTTTAAATGTCAATAATTTGTGTTGATTGGAACTCCGATCTTCATTTACTTTTTGATCTAGCCAATTGAAATGTTAAAATGTGTTTAGAAACATATGTGCCGAAAGGGCCATGTCTTCTACAACATGGAGAGAATCACTTTTGATTTCATGGGAAAGTATTGCATCTATGGAATTGGGTGTAGATAAATAGGGAAAAATACTTTGTTGGATGCAAAATTGGAGATTTTAAAGTGATAGATTAAAATCCCCAATTTGGTCTAGTTGATTGGAAATTAATGCGAGATTGTTAGTTCTCATGGGAGGGAGTAGTGGAAGCTCTGAAGTGGCAGCCAGTATCCTCTTAGTCTAGCCACAGAATTAGGGACCAAACTCTGGATTAGTCAAGGTTTTTTATGCACTCAAAAAAGGGTAAGGAATAGGATTGCTCCTATTTCACACAAAAAAGCTTTTATATTTTTTTTCAAATGATTTTAATTGCTTCATAAATCATATTCTCATTGTAAAGGGGAATGATACTTTCCTAAATTTTAATTTTTCGTCACAACATTTTCTTTTTAATTTATGACATTTACTTTTAAAAGTTTAGCATTTAGGTTAGTTAACTTTGTCTTTCAACCACAAGAATTCACTTTTTACTTAGTATTCAAACTTCTTACTTTACTTGTTGTAGTTTTAAAATATTATTTGACATTATAATCTTAAGAACTTATTTACAGGCATTTCCAACTTCCCTGTAGGATTGATATCTAAAAGTCCATTAGAGCCCTTTATTACTTGACTGATACATATACTTGCATTTTTTAAAAGGGGATTAAGCAGTTTAAAGATTATTAAAAGATAACTATTTTTAAATTGAAGTTATTTTGTTGGGATTAATTTGCATATGTTTTATTGTATCTACCGTGTGTATATTGTAATATTGAGAAAATTTGCAAAACTAACACACTAAATCTGCTCATACCAGCTACTTATAGTTTTTAATGGCCTTCTCAGAGGGTAAATCCTAAGAAGGTAGTCAATATTCATGAATTAGATGCTTTTGCAATGTTAACAAATCAAATTGTAACAATTTCAAAAATTTTAGACCAATTTGCAATGAATTTTTCTAAAGTCATTTCAATGATTGAAGATAATTCAATAGAAAAATTGTAAATTCTCAAACATCATTAGAAACTTTGAATGCTATAAATAATTAGCCAAATAACCCATATTCAAACTATTATAACCCAGGTTGAAAAATGATCCTAACTTTAACTAGAAAAATAATAATCCAGGTGGTAATAATCAACAAAGGGGGAACAACCAACAAAATTGGAAAACTGGAATAACAAAGGTAATAATAATTATGAACCTACTTATTTTCAAGTTCTTAATAGTAATCCATAATTTATGGAGAAAAAATTGTCTATAGAATAAGTGGTGTTATAGAAAAAAAATCAGTTATAAAGTCAAGGAGCTATAATTAGAAATATTGAGAATCAACTAGGATAAATAACAAATTCTTTAATTAATATATCCCAAGGAACACTTCTTAATAAGAAAGAAGTAAATCCAAAAGCCAGAATAAATAGCAAGTAAAAGTTGTTCAACTTAGAAGTGGAAGAGAGTTGGAGAGTTCAAAATAAGATTGAAGTAGAGAGAGAAGAAATTGAAGAGCCTGAAGAGGATGCTTTGAAAGGTTTAGGGAGACCTATTTCTCCAATAAAAACTGACTTAAAAAAACCACCAGATCCATTTCCTCAGAGACTTCATCAATAAAATTTGGATAAACAATTTAAAAATTCTTGAAAATCTTAAAAAAGCTTACGATTAATATTCATTTGCTGAAGCCTTAAAACAAATGGAAAGCTATGTGAAGTTTATGAAGGATATTCTTAACAAAAAAGGAAGATCAAAAATAATGAGACTGTTGCACTAAGTGAGGAGTACAGTGCTATAATTTAGAAACAGCTTCCTGAAAAGCTCAATGATCCCGGTAGCTTCGCAATTCTACGTGCTGTAGGAGAGAAATTTTATGGGAAAGCTTTATATGATTTAGGGCAAGCATTAATCTTATGCTATTATCAATATTTAAGAGCATGATATTAGAAGAAATATCCCCTACTACTGCAACTTTGTAGTTAGCAGATTGTTCAGTAACATTTCCTAAGGGAGTTATAAATGACGGGTTTGATGAAAGTGGATTGAATTATCTTTTCTATTTATTTCATTATGCTAGATCCGGAGGAAGATAAGAGATACCTATCATTTTAGGGAGACATTTCCTAGCTATGGGACAAGCAATGATAGATATGCAGAAAGGGTAATTAACTATGTGCATCAATGATCAAATAATTACTTTTAATTTTTTAAAATCAATGAAGTATCCTGCAAAAGGTAAAGATGATGAATGTTACAGAATGGATGTAATAAGATATCTGAGTGAATGTCATTTCAAAACAACTGATGAAGAAAATTCTTAAATTAAAGAGTTGATGCATGAACAAGAAGAGGAATTAAAGTGAGCTAATGATTTTCATGAGGAAGATTTAAATTATGTTCGAGAATGTTTTGATGTTTTGGACATGACAAAAAAAGATAAATATTTTTGTCCATCAATTAAAAAACCTATTAAATTTGAATTGAAGTTACTTCCTAAACATTTAAAATATGCTTTTTGAGGTGATTCCTCAACATTATCTGTTATAATTTCTTGAAATTTATCTTTAGAAGAAGAAGAGAGTTAAATGAAAACTTTGAAAAGAAAGCCTTTAAATGGACAATTGTTGATATTAAAAGAATCAGTCCTTCAATTTGTATGCAAATAATTCATATGGAAGAAAACTACAAACCCAGGGTTGATCCTTTAAGGAGATTGAATCCTGTTATCAAAGAAATTATTAATAAAGAAATTATAAAGTAGTTATATGCTGGAATTATCTACCATATTTCATATAGTGCATGGGTTAGTCCAATTCCTGTGTTCCTAAGAAAGGATGAGTGACTGTGACTACGGATGAACATAACGAGTTAATACCAACAAGATAAGTCATAGGGTGGAAAATATGCATTGATTATAGAAAATTAAATCTAACCACTAGAAAAGATCATTTTACACTACCCATTCTAGATCAAATGTTAAATAGAATAGCTGGGAAAAAATAATTCTATTTTCTGGATAGATATACTGGTTATCACCAAATACTAATAGCTCTTGAGGATCAAGAGAAAAAATTTTTTACCAGTCCTTGTGGTACATTTGCTTTTAGAAGAATGCCCTTTGGCTTATGTAATGTCTCTGCTGCATTTTAAAGATGTATGATGACTATTTTCTGTGATAATTGATAAAGGAATTGAAGTTTTTGTGGATGATTTTTCAGTATTTGGAACTTCATTTGTATCATGTTTAGAACTTTTATCAAGAGTTCTTAAGCGTTGTGAAGAAACAAATTTAGTCCTTAATTAGGGAAAAATGTCAATTTATGGTAGCAGGAGGAATTGCTTTAGGACATCATATATCAAGGAAGTAGATCTTGCAAAAATTCAAGTGATCGCTAATTTACCCGACCCAACAAATGTGAGTGAAAATAGGGATTTTTTATGATGCTCGATTTTACAAGCGATGTATTAAAGACTTCTCAAAAATTGCTAAGCCTTTATGTCATTTACTTGAAAAAAATGTAATTTTTAATTGTGATAAGGAGTGCCTAACTGCTTTTGAGCTATTAAAAGAAAAACTAGACACTGCACCAATTATTATTTCACTAGACGGGGAAAACCCTTTTAAATTAATGTGTGATTCAAGTGATTGTGCTGTTGGAGCTTTTTTTAGACAAAAACATGATAAGATTTTCGAAGTCGTTTACTATGTCAGTAGAACTCTTAATGAAGCTCAAATTAGTTAGACCATAACTGAAAAAGAGTTATTAGCAATAGTATATGCTTTTGATATATTCAAATCATATTTAATTGGAACAAAATGTATTGTGCATACATATCATTCTACAATTAAATATCTAATGAAAAAGAAGGATGTAAAACCAAGACTGATAAGATGGATTCTTCTTATGCTAGAATTTGACTTTAAAATGGTAGATAATAACGGAGGTAATAATCAAATTGTTGATCATTTGTCTATGATTGAATTTGAAAAATCACTCTGTTTTAAAAAAAGAAATTAATGAACATTTTCTAGATGAAGAATTTTTTAATATTAATGAGTGGTGTGTTCCTTGGTATGCCGACATTGTGAACTTTATTGTCAGTGTACTATATCATATGGTCTAACATACCAACTGGAGGAAATTTTTATTTGAAGCTAAGACTTATTTTCGGGATGACCCACTTTTGTATAAATAAGGAAAGGATCTAATTATTCAAAGATGTGTGCTTTTAGAAGAAACTTACATATATTTCCAAAAATGTCATTATTCCAATTTTAGGGGACATTTTGGTGTTGATAAAACAACATACCAAAGTTTGCAATCCAGATTTATTGGCCTACATTCTTTAAAGATATTAACATTTATATCAAAACTTGTGATCAATATCAATGATTAGGCAATCTTTCTAGGAGAAATGAGATGTCTGTCACTTATATATTGGAAGTTGAGATAATTAACGTTTGGGGATTAGATTTCATGGGACCAATTATACATTCTTTCATATATATATATATATATATATATATATATATATATATATATATATATATATATATATATATATATATATATATATATATATATATATTAGTAGTAGACTATGCATCCAAATTGATAGAAGCTGTTACTTTCCCTCAATTTGATGCTCAAAGTGTTGTAAAGTTTTTTGGAACAAAATTTTTTTGTAGATTTGAAATGTCAAGCGTGATCATAACTGACGGGAAGTCATTTTAGAAATGCAATAATGGAGAAACAATTAAAGAAATATCATATCAACCATTGAATTTCTACATCTATCATCCTCAGATACGTGGTTTAGATGAACTATCTAACTGAGAAATTAAAAAAAATTTGGAAAAATTTGTGAATCCAACAAAAATTGATTGGTCAGTCATACTTGATCATGCTTTGTGGGCTTATAGAACTGCATATAAAACTCCTATAGAAATGTTCCCATTAAGCTAATATTTGAGAAAAATTGTCATTTACTAGTTAAACTTGAGCGTAAAGCATATTGGGCTATTAAGGAATTTAATTATAATTTAAAGAATGCTGGTGAAAAAAGTCTATTATAGTTAAATGAGCTGGAAGAGAAAATGAATGAATTTTAGGAGAGTACTAAAATTTATAAAGAAAAGATGAATTTGTGGCTTGATCGAAATATTCTTACCAAAAATTTTGAGCCAGGGGAACAAGTTTTTCTATATAATGCAAGATTAAGAATATTTCGGAAAAATATGAGTCCAGGTGGATGTGCCCATTTGTTGTGATAAATGTTTATTCCTATGAAGTTGTGGATATAAAAAATCCTAAAATTGAGAAAATATTCAAAGTGAATGGTCACTGAGTGAAACCCTATTATCTATGGGATTATTTTATATTAAATAATCACTAGTTACGTCGGGCTTACGTCGTTAAATCGAGCATTTTTTAGGAGCCAACCCATAATTATCAGTGTGTTTCTGTTTTAAACGTTATGTTGTTGTGTTTGATTAAAAAAATATGGTAGAATTTTTGAATATATAAAGATTTAGTGATGATTCTAAGACCTTAATTGATGACTTAAACATGTTAGAATGTATATTTGGATGTTAAGTAGACTTGTGCTAAATTAAGCACCATCGCTTAAGCTCCAACACTTTGCGCTTAAGCGCGAAACTTAAAAAACATGCATAATTAAGTTTCTAGAAGAATTAAATGTGGTTTAGTGGGTTTAAACTTGGTTTAGTGGTTTGTGAACGTGTGTATTTTGTCTAGGCTTCACCAAGACCTACAAATAACATAAAATGAAGAGAATTTTCACTCCAATTTAAATTTTCATTCTAAAGTCTAAGTGAAGAAAGAAATTACAAAAATGTCTTCTTGGGAGATTTAAATGAAGATGTAAGAAGAAGCTATAAAGAAAAATTTTGTTAGTCAAAGTAGGTAAGAGTTATACAACAAATTCCCAGCCATTAGTATATAAGGAATAGTGGAGAAGATCGCAAATATTGAGGCCGATGTGGCTTCCATTAAAGCGAAAGTTAATGTGACTAACAGACATTTGTAGTATATTGAATGGAAATTTAAAACATAATTTAGCCACACAAGTTTTATAGAAGAACAAGAGTTCTTCACCACCGCTCATTCGATCATATCTATATTCCAAAGCCCCAAGAGAAACAAATGAAAGGCTGGGATATGTTCCACTGGAAGGAGAGTGGAATTAAGATATAGAGTCTAGTTGTTTGTTTAATGTTAGTGTTTTTATTTATTCTAGATGTCTTGATGTTAGGGTTAAGTTTGTTTTAGGTGTTTTTATGTTAAGTTTGTTTAATATTCGAATATTGTGTTTATGAGTTATCTCTTTCAAGACTCTTTGTATTGAGAAATTATGTGACACTATTTGTTTGTGAAATTAATGAAAGTATTTTTTTTGTGTAAAAATTTGTGTCATTTTGTGTTGAACCAAATTATTGAAAATTGATAAATTTTGAGAAAGAAGAGAATTGAAGTGGAAGAAAATAATTATTAAGTTTTACAATACCTAGGGGTGGTTGGCTTAGGCTAGATGTGCATTTCACTTAAAATAAAAAATATAAAAATTTAGTATGAAGGAATAAGACTCTGTTTTTCTATTTAAAGTAAAGAAAATTGTATTTTGAAGTATTAAGAATCTTAGAGTTTCATGTAAGTAGAAAAGAATGAGACTTTATGAAAAATCTTCAAAGATAGTATGAATTTATAAAGAGAAGGAATGTAAGAAGTTTTGACTTTAAGAAGAAAATAGTGAAGTTTAAAATTATTAAAGGTTATCCAAATATAGTACCTCATATAGAAAATAAAAGAAAAGAAAGGATTAAAAAAGATCCCAAAGAAAAGAAAAATAAAAAGAAAAGAAAAAAGAAAAATAAAAAGAAAAGAAAAATATGTTAAGAGAAGCTTGAGAAGATGCCTAATCAAAAATTGGCTTCACTTGAATCAACTTGAGGAAAAATGTTTTATTACATTTTCTAAACTTGTATGTGAGTATTAGCATCCCTTACTAGTACATTTTTCATGAAATTCTTTTTCATATGGATTTTATAAGTATTTTCGATATGAAAAAATACAATTCTTCTTGAAATGAATAGAGATTCAGAACTCTTAAACTTTATTATTGGATGTTATTATATTTTTAGTTTTAACCTAAGTTATCAAAAGTTTTTCTTAAGTTATACTATTATATTTATTAAAGCAAATTATAAATATTTACAAGTTAATATCTATCATAAATACTTTTTTTATATAGCAAAAGTGTCACTTGAGGATATGTAACATTTAAGTTTAGGGGATTTTGATACACCAGAATAATATAATATTTTATGTTTATTTTTGTGATATTGCACTTTAAAGAAGGGTATTTTCATGTTTTTGTTGCAGGTATATCAATTTTAGACATTTGGAGCAACAAGTAGCAAAAAAGAGAAAATTTGGAGCCAAAATAAAAAATTTCGTAATCCAGGTGCCAGAGGCGCCATTTTAGAGAGAAGCGGCGCCAGATTGGAGCCTAAAGCGCCCGAATTCAGAAATAGCGCTGACTTCATTAAGCGGCCCCATGGGATCTAGAAGTTCCAGAATTCAGAGAACAGTGCAGACTTTATTAGGCTCGCACCAGAAGCTTCAGAGACGAATTAAGATGGATTAAGCCAGTTCATGGCTATTTTTTAGCTGATTTTGAAGGCTCCAAACATTTCAAACATCCCATAGAGTGGTTCAATGCATCTAAAAACTTTGGAAGGCCTCTAAATAAGAGATATGCCTCTTGGATGATGGGACTTATCTCTTGGTGCAAAAAGGTAAGACTTTGAAGGGGGGAATTGGTGGGAATCTTGAATTCCTATTGGGCCCTAAGAAAAGTAGGAGTGTTTAGAGAGAGGCTGAGGAGAGGGGTGTTAGATAGAGAGTTATTTTGGCATGAGAGAGAAGAGAAGGATTTTCTTCTAGGGTTGTAAGAGAAGAGGGAAGGTGAGAGATTTCTTCTTCATTACACTTCTAAGAGAGAATTGATTATGATTGTAAATAGAGAAAGTGCTTGAAGGGAACATCTAGAGATTTTCTTGGAAAGGAGTGTTAGATAAGTTGTTTTCTTTTATTTATTTGTTTTGTAATCATGTTTTTATATATGAAATCTGTATTTTTTCGTATCATTTTCATGAATTATGAGTAGTCTTTTTTTTTTCTTTCTTTCAACAATAAGGTTTTGTTTTTTTTAGGATTTATTTTGTTTTATAAGGTTTTAAATGTTGATAAATTGTGATGATTCGAACTTTGATCTTCATTTACTTTTTAATCCGGCCAATTGAAAGGTTAAAATTTTTTTAGAATCATATGATCTAAAAGGGCTATGCTTTCTACAACAATGTAAGAGTCACATTCAATTTCATGGGTGAGAATGTAATCCATGGGGTTGCGTACAAATAAATAGAGAAATATGCTTTGATAAGAACATAATTAGAGATTTTAAGGTGGCAAATTTTTAAGGTGACAAATTTTTATCCTAATGATCATCTATGAATGAAATGTAGTAGTGAGAGCCCACAAGAGATGTCACTTAGGAAGGTCCCTACACAACGGTGTGCACATGTTCCAATTTTCTTGCTTTTGGTCCTCTGCCACATTTTAAGAACTGATATTTTTCTATTTCGACAATGCAAATTTCACACATGTCGAGATCAACTGACTTCAGTTCAGCTAGCTTGCCTTTGGACTGAAGTTCTTTTATGCCTCTCTACCTCATGTGTCCAAGCCTATAATGGCACATGCCTTTTGTGCTCTCTGCAACTATAGTATTAACACTATTAATTAAATCATTGCTCATATACAGTCTACCATTTTTATTACCCCAAGTCAGTACCAGTGCTCCTTTAGTGACTTTCCAAGTGTTATATGAGAACACTTTTGAATGCCCTCCTTCATGGAGCTGCCCAATAGAAATTAGATTCTTCTTCAGCTCAGAAATGGGTCTGACCTTTTGTAAGATCAATTTGTTCTTATTAGGGAGTATAATTTCAACATCTCTTATCCCCACCACGTTCAACACTTCTCCATCAGCTAGATACATCTTCCCAAAGTTACCTGCAACATAGTTTCTTATTAACTCTTCGGTGGAAAGATGTATGGAAAGAAGCCCATACGTCTAATATTCTGTCATCAACATAGCTGTAAACTGCAAGTAATGGTGCATCCTGAACTTCTTCAGTTACAACATTAGCACTGATGTTCTCCATCTTCGAATTTTTGTTGTTCTTTTTGTGGCCAGTTTTGCCTCAATTCCAGAAAATTGCTTTCTGAACAGGCTTTGACATGCTCTTGCCTCTGTGCTTTGTTTTTGATCTTCCTCTGTTTGACTTTTTGTTATGCGATCTTCCTCTGGAGTCAACATTTAGTGTCGAACTCAAATCAAAGATCTCGCCAGAATCTTTCGTGCACACCTCCTCAGCCAAAATCAAATCACGAATTACTTCATATTTCAGGTTAAATTTACCTGTAAAATTGCAAACTACCATCCTCATGACTTCTCGGTTTTTTGAAAATGAAGCCAACAACATCAGCGAACGTTTCATATTGCCAAAATAAATTTTTGTTATAAATGTTAATTAATAATTTTTTTGAAAACTAAATGAGATCTTGAATAGTATAAGATAATATTCTAAATAAATGTTAATTAATTTTTCATGAAGTTGCCAACATGTTAACATTTTAATAAAGTATAATTCACTTGTAATATATTATTAATTGAAAAAAAATAATGTTCCAATTAGTTTTCTATTATTTTCAACTTTGTAATTAACTTTTAATCCTTCATTATCAGCTAACTTATTTCCTTATTCTCTCTCACAATTATCCTCGTCTCAAAAAAAAAAAAAAAAGAAACAAGGAATTCACGACAGGAGCTTGCTAGCGAAAACATTGACGAGATGCTGGGCGTGGTGGCAGAGAACGCTGCCACCGACGCCGAATTCATGATTTAGGGCAAATGCAAGTAATCAGCAAAATTTATTCTGCTATTTTTAACCACTTCCAATTCTCCTCTCCCGGCTTCAAAACCGATCGATGAAAGATGGCTTCTTTGAATTTTTTTAACATTTGCCTTTGACTTTTGAGTCCATGATGACGGCTTCTTAAATTTCAAATGCCAAATTACATGGTAAGAATTTTAAAATCATTACGGGCCACAGAAATTATTCCACAAGAAACTGCGTTCCACGCGGTCGACACTTTAACGAGCGTGGTCGTTTAAGTTGACCATTGGCCAAGACTTCTTCAATGTAGCGTATCACATCGCTTACATTTCTGACTAAAATATAATACTGAACTCGGCCGACCTAATAATTCGATCATACGATACTTCCTTTTATATAGATAATCATGTGTAACTGCACTTCATTGCCTGTGTGATATCAGAATCTCTACACACATATAGCCATCATTTTACGTAGTTCCGGTCTGCAATACCTTACGTTTTTGAAGAGAAAAGTCATGACAGCAATAAGGAGAATCGAGCTCGTGTTGAACCGTGAGGGACGGTCAACGGCGCCACGAGGCTACGTGCCGGTTGTTATTGGAGAAAATGATGTTGACACAGATACAGAGAAGTTCTTTGTGCATGTAAAACTGCTGAAAGATCCTTTCATTATCAAGCTCTTTGAGATGGCAGCTGAGGAGTTTGGCTACGAACAAGAGGGTATAATCAGAATCCCTTGCAAGATTGAGTATTTTATGAAAACGGTGAATGAGATTTGCGGAGATTGATGACAATTTCTTGCATGGATTTTTTTGTGCATTTTAAATGCCCGTGTGATACATATGTAGCCATTCTATCTTGTTTATGTTTTTTCTAAGAGAACTTGCGGTGACAAGGTTTTTTTCATTAATTGGTACATTTGTTATCTTTGTTTTATGTTTAGCAAATATTTTTCTTAATTTTGATTTGTTGCATGCTAAAAAAATTTGCTGTTATAAAGTGGTTATATGTAATCTTAGTATTGCATGAATATCTATGTAAAGTGATTATTTAACATCTCGGTATTACACAAAGATTTAGTACATTTTACATAAAAAAAGTGTCAAGATAAATCATAAAGATGTTTTGCAAATGACCAGCCTATGAATCTATGATATGGCAAAGAACTATCTTTCAAGGACAACTCCAAATCCCAGGATAAGCTAGCAGCATCAATCCTGCTCATAAGGGCGATAAATTTCCAAAGAATTCGCAGGGAGGAAGGGGGGGGTGTGGAGGGGGTTTGCATTACTCCTGGGGTTAAAGCACCAAGACCATGATCACTAATCCAACTCGATAGTCATCCGATTTGTCAACTACGTGGTCAAACATCTACCCTACCTTTTTGTCTCCTAGCTGGACCACAACCCAACTACGTAACTACCTGGCTGCATCAAGTACCGTCACCTGGTCCAAAGCTAGGCACTCATGTCAGTGGCTCCCACACATTGCATGTTTGAGATGAATAATGGCCCCCAACTTACCCTAGAATTTTAAGGGCAAAGGGTGTAATTTTATGCAAGCATGTTCCTATAAATAGGGGTGTTTCATAAATAAAAGAGAGGATCATTATGTCTCCCTATCTTATACAATCACTCTCTTTCTTTCTTCTCATATAACATTCTATTCCTTAGGTATGTCTCCTAGATGGATTTGGATCCAACATCCTAAAAGGCACAGTGAATATGAATTGTTGTTGACAATAAGAAGAGGGGTACGATGATCATAGTGAAAGACAAGCAACCAAGGGAAGGTGACCAAACAAGGTAACAACTAAAGACAATGTTGATTCCACAGTCTGTTGGCAGACAACCTGAGGCGGCGACCTTAATGCTACACAAAAAACTTAATTTTGTGTTTAATACTTGGACAACTAATCTAGAAAATATGCAAGACAACAGAACAATAATTTTAACTTTAATTAATCATTAGGATGTAAATGCAAGTATATGTATGACAAAAATAATATAGGGATCTAATGGAGTCTTAAGTATCAATCCCACAGGGAGGTGGAAATTCTTATAATAGTAACTCAAAAAAACAATATCTAAACTACAGAAAACTTATATAAGAAAACAATTGAAATTTATTTTATGCTACTAAATAAACTTTGTTTACTACAGTTATCTCTAAATTTGAAAGATAAATCTAATGCATTTTAACTAGTTTTATGACAAAGAAATCAAATTTTAAAAAGTATCCTTCCACTTACAATAAGGTTATAGTTAGTGAATAATCCAAATCTTTATAAATTATATTGGCTAATCAAGAGTTTGGTCCCTAAATCTGTGTTTAGGCTATGAAGATACTATCTCTCACTCGAGAGTTCCCACGTTCTCCTCACTCGAGGGCTAACATCTTGCTTTAGTTTTCAAACCTCTGTACCAAATTAAGGATTTTAGTCTGTCATCCTAAAATTTCAATTTATGCACCCAAGAAAGCATATTTCCTTATATATTTTCACTTGAGCCCACGAACTACAATCTCATTCATGAGAACAAATGTGATTCTTACTTTGTTGAAGAAAGCATAGCCCTCTTGTATCATATGTTTCACAACAAATTTTAAAAAATTAATTGATCAGATCAATAAGTAAATGAAGATCAAAGTTTAACTCATCACAATTATGAAATTAAAATGCTTTTAAATAATTTAGATTGTTCATATGACTATATCTCATTGTAAAGAGAGGAACAAAGCACACTAGTAAGATTTCATGTGGAATATACAACAAAACATGTATTTATATATAAAAATAAATTTACACAACAAGAAAAGTAAAATACAAACAACTTATCTCAATCTCATCCCCAAGCAAATCTTTTGAAGTTCTTTTGAATCACTTTCTCTTTTTATAATATCACTCAATTCTCTCTAGAAATGTAATGAAGAAAAAATCTCACTTTCTCTCTCCTCTTACAACTCTTGAAGAAACTCCTCTCTTCACTCTCACACCACTAGTCTCTACTGCACTCTAGCTCTCTAATGCACTCACTTTCTCTCCTTTTCTATTATAAAATCACTATTATATAATGTAGGGCTGAATTCTCAAGAGTCTCATTTAATATCCCTTGAAAATTCGTCCAAATTCACTATATTTGAAAGATAACCGTCTCTAACACCTAGGCACTGAAATCTGGGGCATATGCGTCTCCTACTCTGTATTCTAGCGGGTAAGCACCAGATCCTAGTGCATAGGCACTAGTTCAAAGTTTTTAAAAATTAGGCTTTTGACTCCAGATTTCGTTTCATTTGCCTCCTTTCAGCTCCAAATGTCTAATTTAGTGTACCTGCAACAAAAAAAATGAAAATACCTTTCTTTAAATTACAATATCACTAAAAGTAAGCATTAAATGTATGTATAAAAGTTGAATATATTTAGACATGTCAGAATATCTCAAACTTAACTGTTACTTATCCTCAAGTAACTATCTTACTATATAAAAATTATGACTTATGGTAGTGAGCATTTCTTAAAGACTTCTATAGCTTTTGTTTTTTAAATACAATAATGAAACCTTAGAAAAAATTTCAATAACTCAAGTTAAAAAACTAGAAATGTAAGAATATCTAGTAATCAAGTCTAAGAGTTCTGATTTTCTATTCATTTCAAGCAATAACTGTAGTTTGTTATTATAAGAAGACTTAGAAGAATTATATGAAAAAGAATTCCATGAGAACTCTATTATTAAGAATGCTAATATTTTAAATATAAGTTCATAAATGTAATTAAGTTCCTTTCCTTTAAAAGAATCAAGTGAAGCCAATTTTTGATTAGGCATCTTCTCAAGCTTCTACTCACACATATTTTTTTTAACTTTTCTTTTTCTCTTTTTGATCTAGCTTTTCTTTTTCTTCTCAGATTTTTTTCAATGTCATTTTTTTTCTTTTCATATGAGAATTATTATATCTTGATAGACTTTAATAATTTTGAACATCACTATATTCTTCCTAAAGTTAAAAATTTATCACATTTCTTTACTTTATAAATATATATTAGCTTTAAAAAAAAATTCATAGAGTCTCAATTCTTTCTTCTCTTATGTAACTCTAAAACTGTTAATATTTCAAAAATACAATTTTCTTTACTTTAAATAACAAAAACATAGTCTTATTCTCTTATACTAAATATCATCATTCCAAAACTAAACCATATTATTAAAAACAATTTTTTAAGTCTACTATGATATTTATAAAATAAAAATATAGTTAACTAAAGTTAACCTCCAATACCACAATATCATTTTAAAATAATTTTAAAATTATAATTTATTGAGGAAAAATAAAGTTTAGTCTCGATTAGGAAAAACAAATTTTTTTTCCCACAAAGTTAAATTTTTAACAGATAAAACATATAGTGCAGAAATGTAGGTAGGAAGAAAACAGTAAATGAAAATAGTAAGATTGACCTGTACAGGGTTTCAAACATAGAAATTTACAAGTACCAATTAAAAAGATCAGGTGTATAACATTACATAAAGCTTATTTAAATATGATATATCAAATAGATTTGTTAAGTGAAGGACAGTTCTAAACAAAACAATAAATTTAAATCAAAATAGTAGTACGAAAAGAACAAACAAACAAGACAGTACCACACATAGTAGGTTTAGTACGATAGTTTACCATGACACAGAATCCAAAGAATACATCTATCTAACATAAACATAAAAGTAAACTACAATCATCAAAAAATAAAGATAAAACTACTCGTCATCACTATCATCATTTTCTTCATCCACCTCCTCAAGATCCTCCTAAATTTCTATGTTATCATAAGGTGTAAAGCTCGAGTAAGTGGAGAATTCCACTAATGATCGCCCCTCATGAATCTCTCCATAGCCTCATGATAAGCAATATCAAAATTAACTCTTCTCTATATGTATTCATCATTATGAAATAAGCGAGTATCAATGCTTTTTACCTGGTTTTGTAGTATCATAATATCTCCTTGATGTATGAACAATTGCTCTGTCACACTATCCAGTGAAGTAGTACTAGAAGTGGAAGGCCTAGACGCTGAATTAGAAGGTATGTCTCTGCTTCCACCCCAGTCCTTAATCCAGCATGTGGTTCATAAGTATGCACATTGGGTCTACGGATGGTTTTTAGGGGTTGTAGTAGTTCTTCCCATTTCTTATATCCTTTTCCTGAATGTTCACATAAGGTGAAAATCAAAGAAGGTAGTATAAACCTCTAGTAGTCTCGCTTTTAGAATAAATGAGGATGTTCTAATAAATAAGAGAGCCAATATTTTTACGTTTCATTTTTTGAATAAAAAAGTAGAGTGGTTGTATCTTTAGTCACTTCACTATTATGTTTTAAATGAAGAAGTCTTGTATAAATGCAATAATCTCATGGTTTAGACTGTGCATTTAACATTGAAGTCGAGAAGTTTACCTTGTGGTTATTCTTAATTTTTCAAACTCCCCTTCATAAAAAAAAATGCAATAACCTCATCCATCTCTCAATCAGAAGTATCAAATGAAGAGTACTCACAATACAACTCATCCTGAGTCTGATAAAGAGCATTAATCCTTTCAGGGAAAAATTCTACCCTTTTTCTATGAATGAAAATTTTATCCTCAGTCGTTTCTAGGAGGTTGGCATAAAATTCCCGTACTGCAGAGATAACTGCTACTATTGTGAAGTTGCATAAGTCCTACTAATGTCGTTCCGCAATTAAACTTTCTATAGCACCTCCAGGTCTGAAGAAAGCACACTCTTGAATCAAATTTCCTGAAATGAGTAGAGTATTATAACAAAATTGAGCCTTGATGTTGACAAATTACTTAACATAAAAGACTTTCTTTCCTTTCTCCTTCTTCATTATAGAAGCCATGAAATTTCTAAAATTCATAATAATTCCAGATAAATTTATAATAAAGGTATATTAAACTCATAAAATTAAAATCAGTGTTGAGAAACTTCATGATCCACCTTAAAAACATTTTTTTTATGTACATTTTATTCTCAATTTTTTAGGATATTATGCTTTAATGAAGGATATTTTTATGTTTTTTTTTGTTGTAGGTGCATTAAAAAGACTTTAAGAACAAAAAATAGCAAAATTACTCTAAAAAGAAGCAAAAAGGGCTAAATTAAAAGAAAAATACCAAACCAGCTGAACTGTCGCGTAGGTGCTAGATGCAGAAAATGATTAGCGCCTAGGCGCAACGGATTGGCGCTTAGGCGCCACATTTGTTTTCTATAAGATTCATTGAATAAGGAAGAATTTTGAAGAGATGTCTAAAGTGACCCATGGTCATTTTTGAAGCTCTTTAAATATGGATTAATACCAAGGGGCTAGGAGAGTTGGATCTATAGAGTATCATAATGTGTGAGGGTATTAAGTTTGTGAGAAGCTTTCTTCATGAGTCTTTGTTATTTCTGGAGTTTGTGAGTCCTGTAAGTGTTGTTGGAGTTAGAGAAGTCAGATAACTTTAAAGGAGTGCTTGGGCAAACATTCTAGATAATTTGTATCTTTGTCTTTAAGTTTTGTTTTTTGGATTAGAGTTTTATAAATATATATTATTTTGTTTTCCCCATGCTTTGTGAGTAGTTTTATTTTTTTCTCCTTACAGTATGAATTAATTATGTAAGTGATGATATTTTTATTATATTTTTCTCCTTACAGTATGATTCTTGGGCAAACATTCTAGATATATTATTATATATTTAATATATTTTTCTCCTTACAGTCCTTCACTTTACAAATTGACTACATGTATTATTAAAACCAGTTGAGGAACTTATAGACCATAAAGGGCTAAGATTTCCTGACTCGTAAGTATCACATTCTACCTTAGAAAGAGAAGTCGTGATCGTTTGAAGAGGGTGCAAATAGATAGGGAGATAAGATTTGATCGGCATAGAATTGATGTTTCTAGAGTAACAGACTAGATTCATATATCAATCTAGTTTAGAGATTGTAACTAAGGGTCACTGGTAGGTCTTATAGAGAGGGCATAATGGGTAATTTAGGAGTGAGAGGCTAGAACCTACCCAACATTATTATAGATGTCGACACCAACTTTAGATTAGTCAATGTTCTTTAAAAAATTTGAAAGAAGTAAATTATATGTATGCTCCTATTTGTCACACTATCACATTTAATTTTCTAAAAAATTTTAAAATCCTACACTAATTATGAATTATTAACAAGGAGAAAGTCTCTTTTTATATATTGTCCAAGTCATTACATTTACTTTTATTTGCATGTTGTAGAATTTAGTAAACTTAATTTTCATCTTTAGATAGTTGTTGTAATCTTAAGTTTTCTTAAAGTCAAAATTCCTATATTTCATTTCATCATTTTCTTGTTTAAGTCCTCCCCTTGGGAATGATACTGAGGTTTTTAAAGAAAGCTCTATATTACTTGAAATGATATGTATACTTACGAGTATCCCTAGTGAGAAAACTATGTCTTTATTTTTTATCATATTACATTTATTCTCACTAGCTGCTAAATAAAATTTGGGGCAATTTTTTGCATATTAAGGAACATAAATGTCTGCGTAATTGCGTGTCGGCTCAAGCTTTTGGCATTGTCACCGGGGAACGACAAAAAATAAAAAAAATGAAATTTTAAAGGAAATATGTTTTTTAGGAATTTTCTTTGAAACTTTATTTTTTATTACTAAAAATTTTTGTTTTTACTTATTTGAAAATTTCAAAAATAGTATAAAAAATTTACTAGAACCGAAAAATATTAAAAGTTTTTGTAAAAACTGAAAAAAAGAAATATTTTATTTTATTTTATTTGTGTTGGTTTAGTATTTTATCTTCTGAATTTTACTTTTTGTATGTGAAGTTGACGATCTAAAGGTTTAGTACCCTACGATTCTGAATTAGAGTGAACCATAAGAAGAATTTGAAAGCAGAAATAATTTCACAATTTTCAAGAAATAACAAACAGATCACAAAATAACATTGAAATTTTTACTAATGAAAATGAACATCAAATTTTACAAAGACCTTTAAGAGATTATGTAAACTCACTTAAGTTTTTAAATCCCAACTTTAACGGTTAACTCATTTGAAATTAAAAATGCAATAATACAATGATGCAAAATAATCAATTTGGGGGAACACCAACTGAGGATTCAAATTTACAAGTTGCAAGTTTTCTAAAACTTTATGCTAGATTCAAATATTATGGTGTGTTGAACAATAAGATTAGACATAAACTTTTTCCTTTTTCCTTAAGAGATAAATTTAAGATATTATTAATCTCTATAGCACTTGGATCTATTAAAACTTGACCAAAGGAAAATATGTTGAGATTTTCATACCTATTTTATACTATTTTTGATGATATTGCACTTTAAAGAAAAGTATTTTTTATGTTTTATTGCAGGAATGATGAATTAAGGTCATTGGAGCAAAAAGATGCAAAAAGAAGCAAATTTGGAGTGAAAAAGGACAAAAATGTGAAGAATTGAATTAGGGCGCCAACAGCGCCAACGATGAGATTTTCCCGAGACTCTAGAATTAATTCACTTAGAAGGCCCGCCGACGGTGCCCTCGAGGCCGCCGACGGTGAGATCGGCGGTTATGTCCAATTAGGCATTGGATAAGGATGAATTTTGGAGGGGTGCTTAGGCAACTCTTGGGAAAGCTCATCCATATCTTTAAAGAGAAGACTTTGGCCAAAAATAGGGAGGGGGAGTCTCCAAATTGAAGTGTGAAAAAAGTGTAGAGAGTCTAAATTGTTAGGAATTCTTTGAGAGATTGTGAGAGTGGAGGGAAAGTGAGAAATTTCTTCCTCCTTGCCCCTTCGAAGAGGAATTCTGTGTTATGTAAAGAAAGGAAGAGATTCAGAGGAACTTTGAGGAGTTTTCTTGGTGAGAAATAAAAGATAAGTTTATTTGTTGTTGTAGTTTGTATGACTTTGCTTTATATATGAATTCTAAGTTTTGTTGTGTTTTCCCAATGAGATCTGAGTAGTTTTCTCTGTCTTTCTCCTTATCTTGAGAATTGTGAAATGGTGATTTGATTTAGTGAAGCAATGAAATTGTTTAAGAAATGTGATTATCTTTTCACTTCAATCTTAATTTAATTTCAATCTGATCAATTGATTTGTAAAAATATGTTGAGTTTTACAACTAAAGTGAAGATTACATCCAAGATTCAGGGAGGACAAAGCCCTTGGAAGTTGGCTGCAAATAAATAGGGAAATAAAATTATCGGGCGTAGAATTGGAGATTTTAGAGTGACAGACTAAAATCCCCAATTCGGTCGTATCGTTTGGCTGCTAAAGTGTTGATGTTAGCCCTCAGGTGAGGAGAACGTGGGAGCTCCGAAGTGAGAGTCGGTATCCTCCCAGCCTGGCCGTAGATTCAGTAAAGAAGCGTAGGATTAATAAATGTTCTTTATGCCTGGACCAAAGGTTAAGGCATAGGTATGCTCCTATTTGGCACATTACAAATTGAACTGATTCAATTTATCCATTCACTGTAATTTCTTGACAAGGAGAAGGATGATTTCTTATATACTGAATATCACATTAGAGCCTTCATCAGTATAATTAGTTATTTAATAGTTATTAAAATTACATATTTATTTCAATTGCCTATTAGTGACAGATAAGGAAATTGAATTCCATTGTTGTGATTAAAGTATTGCTTTTCTAAAATCTTAGTTCGTATTTCTAGTATTTCTCCATGTGAGATCGATATCTAGGACTCTATTCGAGTCCTATATTACTTGAGCGATACGTATACTTGCGTTGATAAGTGTGACTTTATAATTATTGAATATTTTATACATCCATCTTTATCGAATTTATAAATGTTTGCTGAGGAATTAAATCATTTAGCTGTAGTATTAATTAATTATATTTTTAAGCATATATAAAGTCGCAGTTAAGTTTTTGGCGCCGTTGTCGGGGAGTAAACAAAAATTACAATTAGAGTAACGGACAAATTAGGATCATTAGAAAATTTTTACTTGAATTGCAACTTATTTTCATAGTTAGTTAACTATTTTATTGTGTACTGATTTCAAATTGTATGCGTAAATTTGGACCTGAAAATCTTATACCCTATGATTCGGAATTAGAACGCACTGTTAAAAAAATTAGAAGATTGAGAAGAGAACCTAGAAATTCTGATATGAAAAACAACTTGAACAATCAAGGAATAGAAAATGAAACCAACATAGACCCCTACAAGATTATGAAAATCCTACAACATATGAAATTCACTTATCTATCCAAAATCCTGATGTAGCTGCTAATTCGTTTGAGCTTAAACCTGCTATTATCCAAATGGTACAAAACAATCAATTCGGAGGTACACCAAATGAAGATCCTAATTTACACCTCGCTTGTTTTTTAGAACGGTGTGCTACTTTTAAATATGACAGAGTTTCAAACGTTGTTGTTAGACTTAGAATTTTCCTTTTTCACTGAGGGATAAGGCTAAGATATGGTTAAATTCGTTAGCACCAAAATCTATTAGAACTTGGGGAGAACTTTTACAGAAATATCTATCCAAATATTTCCCTCTTTCCAAAGCTGCTAAACTTAGAAATGACATAACATTGTTCTGTCAAATTGATGGAGAGTTAATATACGAAGCTTGGGAAAGATTTAAAGATCTTCTTAAGAAACGCCCTCATCATTCATTACCAGATTGGTTGATAATTCAAACTTTTTATAATGGATTAGTGGGATCACTTAAATTGATTATAGATGCTGCGGCTGGTGGTTCTTTAATGTCAAAACCTTTTGATGAGGCTTATTCGTTAATGAAGAGATGGCTAGCAACAATTTTCAATGACCCTCTGAAAGGGTAAATCTTAAAAGAGTAGCTAGTATCCATGATTCTGATGCAATATATATGTTAGCCTTGCAGATTGCTGCAATATCAAAGAAATTAGATCATTATGGGATGAATTATTCTCCAACACCTCCTATGATGGAAGAGAATTCATCTGGGCAATTTGTGGATGTTCAACCTTCATATGAGACTTTAAATGCTATTAATAGACCCAACAACCCTTATTCAAACTATTATAACCCAGGTTGGAAGAATCATCCAAATTTTAATTGGAATAACAATTCTTCTACAAATCAACAATGGGCAAACAACCCAGTGAACCCATTAGGAAATTCATCCAACCAAGTAAATGTTAATTATAGACCTTCTTATCCTCCGGGATTTAACAGTAACACTCAAATTAAGGCGAAGAAGCTATTTATGGAAGAGATGATATCAAACATGGGTCAACAATTGCAGTATCAAGGAAATCAATTACAAATTCAACGTTGGCCTCAATTGTGGATCAACTCAACCAAAAGTGACTTAATCTCCTTTGTGGACCAAAATGGGGTTTTCATTGGTCCATGGCTTGTTGGTGGTCGTTGGTACCTCAACTCTACCAAAATACCCATCTTGGTCTTTTCTAAACACCCCTAAATTACCAAAACACCCCTCCATAGCCCAAAATTCAAAAAAAAATCCAAAAATTCCTAAAAAATCTCCATAAATCCTAAATATTCCCAATTTTATTTTTCTCAACAATCACATGACCCAGTTTGGCCAATTTCACCATCTTTAACCAAAACCCCAAAATTTGCCTTTAAGGTCCCGAATTTCCCCAAATTCAACCCAAATGTCCATCAATTTGATCTCAATTTGCCCCAATTCGAATCCTAAACTCAAATTCACTCTTGATATGACCAATCTAGACAAACTCTAAGCTTAATTGACCCATGATTTGAACCCAATTTTGATTTAGATCAAAACCCCAATTTTGACCATATGATCGAATCTCGCCAAATTCAACATATAGCCTAGTCAATTGGCCCCAAATAATGCTGAAAAATCTTCATAACATTCTTACACATCAAAATAAACCATCAAGTGGCCTTGGTGATGCCTCAAATCCATTAGACTTTGTTTTAAATCCAAAATTTCTAAATTCAGCCCCAAATTGGCTAAGTCCCCAAATTTCACCCAATTGATTGCCTTAACCTCCAAATTGGCATCCAAGTCATGTCGAAAAATCTTCATGGGTCCCTATTGACCATTTACAACAATCAATTTGAACTTAGCCTAAGGCTAATCCAAGCTAAACCTAAGCCTAGCCCAACATGACCAAATTGACTAAATTTCAAAATTCCCTCAAATTGACCCTGCAATTGAGTTCAAAACCACTTCCATTCTTCACCGAAGTTGTTCCTCATGATCATCTAAGCAATTTTAATCAATCATTTGGGTCAATTGACATAGATAACCTAGCCCAAACCCAAGTTTTGGTCATTTGCACTCACTTGGACCCATGCACTAAATGCGACCTAACCACCATAAGTCACCAAATTAACTCCACCACAGCAATTAGTTAGAATTAGTGACCAATCCAAAAACCATGAAACCACCTAAATCAAGCCATGGAATAATGGTCCCCCAAATCAAGGGATATTATTTCCAAAAATGCATGTTCTTAAGATATCATTACCAAAATTAGGTATTGTTGCACTAAATTGCTGTGACATATTCCCTTGGGTTCCCTGAGCTCCTAGACACCTCCCCTTGGCCGCTGGCCAGCCTAGTGGCCAGAAAAGCTCAAAAGCAACAGCCACCTCCATGGGACTTCACTCAAGTCAAGCCTAGAGGCCAACTCAGCAAAATTGAGTTGTATAGCTCCTCTGTCATCCACCTAAGCATCACAATGCACCCAAACTTATGCCCCGAGAGCTACCCCATGACCATTTTTATAAGAACTCACCTTCATGGCCATGGGAGGTGTGCTGAAATTTCCTTAGAGAGGCCTCTCCAAACTTCACACAAAGCTTCTGACCGTTACTTTATATTTGCTTAAAAATATAAGATAAATATAGACGTAATAAATATTCAATAATTATAAAGCCACACTTATCAATGTAAGTATAAGCATGAATCAAGTAATATAGGGCTCTAATGGAGTCCTAGATATCAATCACACAGAGAGTGGTTTAGAACTACGAACTAAGTCTTTAGAAAAAACAATACTTTAATCGCAACAACGAAGTTCAATTTGCTTATCTCTTACTAATAGACAATTGAAATAAATATATAATTTTAATAACTATTAAATAACGAATGATACTAATGAAGGTTTAAATGTGATATTCAATATATAAAAAAGCATCATTCTCCTTGTCAAGAAATTATAGTAAATGGATAAAGTGAATTTATTCAAATTATATTGTGCCAAGTAGGAGCATACCTATTCTTTACCCTTTGGTCTTGGCATAAAAAATAGAGACTAATCCTACGCTTGTTTACTGAATCTGCAGCTAGGTTAGGAGGATACCGGCTCTCACTTCGAAGCTTCGATGTTCCCCTCACTTGAGGGCTAACATCTACACTTCAACACTCAAACGATAGGACCAAATTGGGAATTTTAGTCTAACGCTCTAAAATCTCCAACTCTACGCCCGATAATATTATTTACCTATTTTTTTGCACCCAACTTCCAAGTGCTTTGACCTCCCTAAATCTTTGATGTAATCTTTACTTTAGTTGTAAAACTCAACATATTTTAACAAATCAATTGCCCAGATTGAAAGTAAATTAAGATCAAAGTGAAAAGATCATCACAATTTCTTAAACATTTTCATGGCTTCACCAATTCAAATCACCATTTCAAAAGACAGAGAAAACTACTAAGATCCCATGGCGAAAACGCAACAAAACTCAGAATTCATATATAAAATGAAAGTCATACAAACTACAACAAGTAAATAACTTATCTCTAATTTCTTCCCAAGAACACTCCTCGTAGTTCCTCTGAATCTCTTTCTTTATTTACAACACACAGAATTCCTCTTCGAAGTAGCAATGGGGAAGAAATCTCTCACTTTCCCTCCACTCTTACAATCTCTCGAAGAATTCCTCACAATTTTGACACTCTAGTAAATTCTCTATACACTAATGGAACCTCTCTATCCTCCAAGACCTTTCTAACATCCAGGACCTCTCTAATTTTTGGCCAAAATCTTCTTTTAAAGTTGTGGTTGAGCTTTCCCAAGAGTTGCCTAAGCATCCCTTCAAAATTTGGCCTTATCCAAAGGCTGATTGGGCATAACCGCCGACCTTGCTGTCGGTGGCCTCGAGGGCGTCGTCGGCGGACCTTCACAATGAATTAATTCTAGAGCCTCGAAAAAATCTCACCGTTGGCGCCCTAGTTCAATTATGCACATTTTGGTCCTTTTCGCTCCAAATTTGCTTCTTTTTGCATCTTTTTGCTCCAATGACCCTAATTCATCATTCCTGCAACAAAGCATCAAAAATACCTTTCTTTAAAGTGTAATATCATAAAAAATAATATAAAATAGGTATGAAAATCTCAACATGTTTTCCTCTGGTCAAAATCCCCCAAACTTAACTATTACTTATCCTCAAGTAGTTTTAGTACTACATAAAAGTTATGATCTACTGTAGTAAAGTTTTAATTCAGAAATACTATAAGTTTGATTTAAATAAATATCATCATGAGATTTTTAGAAAAATTCAAGTAATTGAATTAACTTTATAGCCACAAGAGTATCTAGTCATCAATTTTAAGAGTTCTAGTGTTCTATTCATTTCAAGAATGACTATATGTTGTGATATTAAGTCACTTAGAATATTCAAAAGATTAGAACTTCATGAGAACTCTACAACTAAAAGATCTATTCCTTAAATATAAGTTCAGGAATGTATTTAGGTTTTCCCTTTACGTAGGTCCATTGAAGCTAATTTTTTATTAGGCATATCCTCAAGCTTCACCTCACTTCCATAACTTTTTTCTTTCTTTTCTCTTTTTCATTTGGATTGCTTTCAATCCTATACATTTTTCTTTTCTTTTTAGAGATTGTTTTCAATCCTTTCTTTTTCCTTTTTCAAGTAAGAATTACTATATCTGGATAGCCTTTAATGATTTTGAACTTCACTTTTCTTTTCCTAAATTTGAAACTCAAAGCATTCCTTCACCGTATAAATATTTCATAGTTTTTACATCATTGAGCCCCAATATTTTCTTCTCAAATGAATTTCCAGATTCTTAATACTTCAAAATATAGTTTCCTTTACTTTAAATAGTTAACTATAATCTTATTCTCTTATACTAAATATCTTAAGTTACAAAATTAATTTTTATTACAAAAATATTTCTTTAAATCTATCATAATATTTAAACTACTACAAAATATAGTTACCTGAATTAAATTCAGTACATAAAATCATATAAATAATTTTTGAAAATAATGAAAAAAAGGAATCTAATAGTTAATTTTTTTGTTCCCTCCCCCAAACTTAAATTTTTAAATATGAAATAATACAAGTAGAAAGAAAAAAACTATAAATATAAATCATATCTCAGTATTGTAGACATTTTCATCATTCTGAAATTTTTGCAGGCCTTCTCAAATTTCTACTTCACCTCGTCTGTAATATTACGAGATTTATACACATATAAATCATTAGAGGAGTTTCTTGGTAATGAAATTTTGAAATAAGTATAAAATTAAAACATTAAGCAAGCACAATATTTTCTAATACAAACACAATACTAAACAATTAAAACTAAAATGCGTAAATAAAAATCACATTACATTACAATCTACATACTACTCAACATCTATTAAACTACACATGCAAATTCAACTATAACACTAACTTTATAACAAAAATTAAAATTATCCAAGTACAACATAAATATAAAAATGAAAGTCTAAATACACAAACATCCATTTTTATTACAAAAAGATTACAGAAATAAAAGAACAATTATAAGTACATCAATTCATTCAATATCAAAATCCTTAGCTATATCTTCATCGCTTTGATCAGCAGGTGGATCAGGATGATACTGAGTATACCGGGGGCACTCAGGAAAAGTAACATCAGGCTCACCTTTGTAGTGTCGG
>NEWO01000835.1:232591-246240 GCA_003013225.1 Phalaenopsis aphrodite
AACCTTTTATCTTAATAAATTTATTTGATGTTTGAAGCATAAAGGGTTAATTGGTAGAAACCAATCTCACTTTCTTAATTGAAAAAGATAAGTTAATAAATTTCTAAATTATTAAAATTTGGAAGTTTATTAAAATAAATTGAATCTAGCACTTACGGGTATGACTTTTGAAGTCAATAATTAATCAATTTAATACCCCTATTTTGATGTTCAAATAAAATTCAAATCATGAATGATGATCACGTAAAGCTTGATCTTTTCAAAGCTCATTAAGACTCTCACCTAGGTTTTAAGGGCTTAGTAGTGACTTAGGCTAAATCAAGTTTCATTTAAATGAGTATTAGAAAATTAAATATCATTAAAAATTAAAGCAACTTTCAAACACTACAAGACCAATTAAAGAACAAAATTTGGATAAGTGTTCCAACAATACTAACTTGCCTCTTTAAGGATCTTCACTCACATAATTCTTAAATTGAATCACAAGTGATAATTACCATATTCTTAGGGATAATTGAGACATCAGTGTTCACAGAGCATTAAGGGTATTTACAATATGAATTATTAAGCAAAATAATAAGTTTAGAAGAGCTCGGGATTTTCCACCAAGCAGCAAGAGAGTAGCACAAACCTGCTTCTTTCTCTAGATCTATTGGATATCTTAAAGATCTACTAAACTTAATATGTTTTGCTTGACAAAACCATCCTTAATTAAACTCCCAAGGACCCACCAAGATATGACATAAGGTTAAGAAAACTACCAAAACCTTACTTTTTGTCTCTATATAAACTTTATTAACATGCATTTTGAGTTTCAGGTGGTGGAACAAGTAGACTCGCTAGGTACGCTTTTATAGTTTTTAGTGTTGTCCTTCTTGTATCTTCATATTGCACTTTTATACCTGCAACTTGCATGTCACCTTGCATGAAACTAAAACTATCAGGACAACTAAAACCAAAACTAAAATCAAAACCAAAACCAAAACCAAAATTAAAAACAACCAAGATAAAATTCACCACCACAACATTCAAAATATAAAACAACTCAAAATTTAATCACAAACATCACACAAAAATACGATTGTATCGAAATTAAGAGGTCTCTATCGGATGATCGGGAATCCATTGGAGGAGGTAACCTATGGTTGCTAACGTGGCTTCCTACGGTCTAAATGAAATTATGGAACTCATTAAGTGGAGTTTAGTAAATTCATTTGGACTAAGTGAATCCAATAAAAAAAGTGGTGTCGGAACGAGGGAACATAGGATCCTAACCGGTGTCGCTTTAATCAAATTTAACATGCCCCCATAAAATTTAAAGAACTTCAACCATAGGGCCACCTGATTTGACAATATAACTTAACACATTAGAAACCTCAAACTCAACGCAGTCGGGAACTTGGAGCTAGCATGGTGGGCAGCACGACCATCTTCAACAAAAAAACCCGTCTTCCCCAGCCAAACCAATCTTCTTTCCTTAGACTTAAATAACAAAGCATAGGACTTCGAGGTTGCTTGCTTATGCAACATAAATCCTCACCTTATCTTTAGGCCTTTGTATAGTCATGTTATACAATGTAAGCCATAACTCGTCTTAGGATTCTAAGGTTATCGTTTGCACAACCTAAATCCTTACATCTTTCAGGCTATTCATCTGATAGTTTCATACGAATGTAAGCCCTAACTAATAAAATTGGCAGAATGAAACACTTAAATATTTCTACTCAAAATAGAAGTCAAACAATAGGATAGCTTGGGAAGTCACCGAGGGTCGCCTCTGGATCCAAGATATCCCTTAGTTCTTCCTCCTTTGGATTCTACGATACAATGTTCTAAATTTGAACAAATCCCCTTACACACCTCTATGTCCGATCTCATTAAAGAGTCCTACCATTTGAAACTCATTGAAGATAATATTTCCTGATTTTTTTTTTAGAGTCTTCTTAGGTGACTTTGGTCATTTGAGATGTAATTAATTATAAGGTCTTGCTCTTATAGGAAGCATGTTCGAACCCAGCTTATTATAATCCCTATTTAATTCTTAATAGGGGAACTTGTCGGCAAATATAAAGGTTTCGCAGACCAGCATATGTCATACTTTTTTTAGTTTATTTGATCGAGCCTCATCCTCAAGTCTAGTGTTTATCCTTCGGGAAGATACATGGTTTGAGGTAAAGTGCTCTCTCATTTAAACTATGAAAAATATGGGGTCAGTTTGATTTCATACTTTTCTAAACTTCAACGTCCTTCCGAAGCAGGCGATGGGATTTTAATTCCGGTAACCGACAGCTTCTTACAGGCAACACCCCACCAACCAAAAAAAGCGCCGACAGCTTCTGGCGACTCCGCTGGGGACAAGCGTTCTCTCTATACAAATCAAGAAATATTATCTTCACGCATTGGTAATGTGTCTATATCCCTCTTGGACAAAATTACCCTTCTTCTGTTGGCATACTTTACCCATTTCTATCTTGGAAAAGTACAGCCAACTCCTTGGACTTCAGGACTAGCTGTTCAACCATCTTTGAACAGAGGGGTTCAGAAGAAAATTAAGGACTCTTTGAATTTTCCTATGGGGTTGGATCCACAATAGGTGTGTCGGTCGACTAGTTCCAACTAGGCATTTTCTTCCACTAAATAGTTCCCACACTGTGTCCTAAAATACTTCACATCTCCCTTTCAAATTTAATTTGCTATTCCGCAAATTAAACCAAATCGCATTGTGATGCGTGCACTTTGAAATTTTCTTTCATTAATTAAATTTTTCTTGAACAAGATTTTAAATACCCGTAAATTAAGACCCGCCCGGTCCACAGATCAACCTCTACTTTCAGTGCTTGCACTAAAAAGTACAAGGTTTTTTGGCCATATCACTAACCCTAAAACTTTCTGTTTTAAAGCCCGCTGCAATGGCCTACCCAACACTGACCTTTTCCTGCAACCTGCCAACGGACCGTAGCGCTCGTAATGTCGCTCCTACGATCAAGTTTTGATCAGGATTTGAAGACCTCGAGGTCATCCTCGGGAAAGCCCCGTTCTTGTTAATGAAGATCGCCGCTCCAGAAATGCAGGAGCCGTCTGCAGAGTTCAACCTAAACTGCCTTCAAGACTTCCTTGCCTGCAAGAAGGCTAAAGCTACTGCCAACACGGCACCCGTCAAACCCGCTAGCCCCGCTGTTGCCAAAGAGAAGGAAGTGATGATTTTTGAGGATCCAACTGAGGGATTAACTGTCCAACCACCCATGTTTGAAATTGAATCAAGTTCAAGGACTGTACCGCTGACTCGAACTCAAAGGAGGAACCCTAACAAAAAAAATTGGAAGGGCCATCAAAGCCCAGGCTCTTAAGAAGACACCCATTGAGCAGGAGCCTCATCAAGTTGAAGAAGTGTTACCATAAATTTATCCACACCTGCGAGGAAGTAGATTCCATCCTCTAGCAGATACCGAGGGATATGAGAGTATCCAAAGGATCACTGCTGCATTACTGCAACTTCATGGACATGGTGAAGATGGAAAGAAATTTGCTCCTATCACTCGAGTTAGTGTAGTTTTCCGAAGGCTTGCTACAAAAGAAGGTTGTTCAATTAGAGAGTTGCTTAAACGAGTGGAAGATGCGATTTCTCCTCGCATGAAGAAGGAAATTTTGAAGGGTGTCAAGTCCGCAAGACAGTCCCACAAGACAGCTGGAGTGCCACCTACCCGCATCTCTATTTGGTTCTATTTAGGGAACAAGATTGATACTACAATGATTATTACTAGTCATACTGTCACCAGAACCGCAGGCTATCGACCGGTTAAGAAGATCTTACCTGTCGAGACTAGGTCAGAAGATCTTACCCATTACCCGTTATGAAGATATTTCTACAATCCCAAAGGCAAAAACAAGACGCTTACCAGGCACTGTAGCCACTCTACGCCACGGGGAGCACACTTTCCCTCGGCATACCAATGTTTCTATTAAGATGCTCTGTCTAGAGACATCATCGTATAAAAATAAAAAGGTATGGATACCCAAGGTCGCTGCACCGATACAGTTCAGTGAACCTATAAGATAGGAAATGAAACCAGGATCTGAGATATCTGACATCGTCGCGACAATAGCAAGCGAGATTGAGGAATAAGTAGAGGATGTCCATCAGGGTCCTCCAAATCTTAAAGCAATCAAGGAATCAATAATTAAAGAAAAAATTGAGAAGCTCAAGATGGAGATTTCAGAGTTAGATAGAGAACACAGAGTTTTCATCGATAGCAACAATGAAGATTTTGATTACAAAGATTACATGGAGGAGGATTTCATGGATGTCCACGAGATTGAAACTAGAACCACCACATCTGCGCGCGAGGCTCAACCTCACACCAAACAGAACGCCATAGATGAACTGCGTAGGGTTATCCTCTTAAGGGATGAGCAGGTTATTCTACTGGAGAAAAAAATAGAAGAGATGGCTGCAGCTATGACCGCCATGGCCACCATTCAAGGGCAATCACAAGCACCACAATTGGCTTCTCTAGAGATCAATCAATCAGAAATCATACACATTATAGATGAAAGGAGAGAGTTTGCTTCAGTAAATAGAGACGAGCAACCAAAGAAAGATTCTCCATCAAGTGTCATGCAAGAAAAGGAGTTCAAAAAAATGGTTGAACTAGTACGGGACACCTTAGCCCAATCCAAAGGTGGTGCATCAATTTTAAAGGGTAGACCTTACCTGGAAGAGTTTGATTCCGTGCCTTTCGCCAAGGGTTTTGTGGTTCAAAACTTCAAGAGATTCAACGGGATTGGAAATGCCAGACAGTATATAGCACATTTCCGAGCCAGTTGCGGCAACACAAGAAATATTGAGGCTCTACTCTGTCAGCAGTTCGTCAGTAACTTGTCAGGGATTGCTTTCAGCTGGTATGCTGACTTGCCCAACGTGTCTGTTAAAACTTTTTTTAAATTGGAACAACTGTTTGTGAAAAGATTTGTCGGGGCACAAAACAATGTGTTTATTGGAGAGCTCATGATGAAAAAGCAAAAGTCTAGTGAAACTTTATTATATTACATTTTGAGGTGGAGAAACCTTAGCATGAAATGTGAACTTCAACTACAGGATCATCATGCGTTTGAATTTTTACTCAAGAGCATTCATGGGCCAGTAGCTTTCAAGCTTAGGGGACTCACCATCAAATCCTTCGAGAAGCTACTCAGTAAAGCCAGCAGCCTTCAAGAGGAGATTAAGCACATGGAGCCACATGAAAAGGCTAAAATGGCCAAAGTGTTCGAAAAGAAATCAGGAGTAGTGGCAACCGTCGATAAAGAAAAGCAGCGGATAAAGATATATTTAGAAGAACATCGCCGGTCCTCTCAGAAACAGAATAATCAATCCAACCAGCGATCGCCTTAAGAAGGAACACCTCGAACAGGGGATAAAAGTATATCCCTATTAGAGCGACAGAAAATTGTAAATTCCTTCAAGGATGAAGCTATACCTAAAATATTCAGGAGTCTGATGAAGAAGCTAGAATTCAAACTACCGGATCCAAAGAAGCTCGAAGAGGTGGATAAGAAGAATGAGCCAAATTATTTTCCATACCACTGGTTGCTTGGGCACACTATTGAAAAATGCTTCGTCTTTAAAGACTGATTAGAGAAGAACCTCAAGGAAGAGAATATAACAATCCCAAGGGAGTATCTGAAAGAACCTAAAAAAGGTTCCATAAACATGATTTCAGCTTAGTCAATCTCCCGAATTGAACCGTATGTCGGAATAGATGGATAGAGTACAACTTGGGATGAACTCAAGAGGGTCCTTGATCACATAAATTATTCATCAAAACAAGCTTATACGAATACCGAAGAAGAATGGAATGAAGTATGGAGCACATCATCTAAGAAGATACTGAACAAGATCCAATTTACATCAAAACAAGCCTCCATTCAGAGTCCGCAACATACCAAGCTCGAGATGAAGATTTCCCCAGAAGATTCATCATGGTCAAGAATAAAGAACAAGAAGAGGAAAAGCGTCACTGTAAAGATTGATAGCATGGGGGGTAGGATAGAGGCTGCCTCTACTAGATTGGTTGTCTCGGATTCGGGGAAGAAAATCCTTGAACCCTTGACTTTGTATGATTACTTTTTTGTCCGTTCGGGGTCTTATGAATATAATGATTGTGATTTTAGCTACGTTTTAACTATTTCTGGTGATAACATAACTGATTATGACCGATCTATCTTTGATCTCAATCCCCTAAATGATCCTCAAATTGTACTCGAGTCTGATGAACTCATTATCAAGTCCAAAGAAGACATCAATAATATCGCTTACGATAGCACCGATAACGAGGAGCCAAATCTCGAGCATCATGGTACACCGCTTGCCATCAACTTAGATCTTTTTGACGGAGAAGAAAAGACACCAGAAGATTCAACAATGATATCTCAAGAAGAAGAAATCATAGAAGTTAACTTAAGGAGCAGGAAAGTGTTACCTCCAAGAACAGCTCTAACAGACAAAGGAAAACAGATAATGACTCGAGAGAAGGTATTCCCACCTCCACCAGTGGAAGAACCACATGATTAAGATAAAGTTAGAGGATCATACAAAGTAGACTACAATGTGCTAGCTCATCTTAAGAAGTTGCCGACCGGACTAAGCATCTGATCCTATCAAAGGAGATGAGAGAGTGTTTGGTTACAGCTTTGCTTGACCAAAAAATTTGATTAGCTCAGTTGGCCAGCACATCCTCAAATGAAGTTTGGTCGTTGAAAGAACAGTCAGGGGTAACATTCACAGATGAAGATTTGCTGCTCGGTACCACCAACCACAACCGCCAGCTCTACATTTCCGTCAACATCGGCAGATTTGTGTTATCCAGAGTTTAGTAGATCCTGAAGCATCTCTTAACTTGATGAGCCTACAGACATTGGCCTATTTGGATATTGAATCTCAAGAGCTTACAACTGATAAGCTGATCTTAAGAGGATTTAACCAAATGGGAGAAAGAGCCCTCTGATCAATTACATTACTTACAAAGGTTGGAGAACTTGTGACAACAGCTAAATTTCATATCATTGACGCCGAGACCTCTTTTAATGCTCTATTGGGTCGACCGTGGATTCATGAGCACAATATGGTTCCATCATCTCTACACCAGTGGATTAAATACCACAAAAATGGTCAAGAAAATCGCCTCAAAGGAGACCTACAACCATTTTCAATGCATGAAGTTGGTATCCATGAAGATGCTGCCTACTACGCACCTTCAAAAAGGATTATCTTCTCTCATGAAGTTATCACAAACAAAGATGAAGATTCAAAATAATTACAAAGAGAAGGCAATTCAACTCTACTTCAGCGAGCTTCCACTACTCCCTTACAACGAGTTGGTGAAAGATCTTTTAGTTCGCGCACCCGAGGTCGAGGTCGAGGACGTGGACAAGGGAGGATCAATTTAATCGTTGAACGAACTAGGCAAACTATCAACATTTGTAATGAAGACAGTTCTAAAGATGAAATAATGATGACAAGGTAGAAGAGACCTCGGTATGAGATATCTCTAGAAGATACAGAAAAGAATGAGTATGAAATAATGTATGATCAGATAAACCACTATGTGAATGCTATGACCCTTACTCCGATTCTCCCTCAAAAGATCGAGAGTTTAGAGATCAAGGAAGTCCGTAATGCTGGTTCAAATCCGATCAAATTTTACCATGCTTCTACCTCTACTGAGCTTGAAAAACATATAAATTTGGATGTTGATTCTAATGAATTAATGGAATTGCCTTTTGGTTACTTATCACCTTTTGTTCAAAAGTTAATTCAATAGGGACACTTACCAAAAAAAATGCCAAAAGATAAACTTCAACTTTTTGAACAATTATGGAATAGTAAAAGTCGAACTCCAAATTCAAAAGAGGGTCTCGAATTTGGTACAATCGGACCAGTCGATGATTCTGAATGTTGCGTGGTTGTTACTAGAGAGTTAGAAGAGGATTGCCTCGATATAGAGGATGACTCTACTGATCAACCAATAGAAACTACTCTCCCAGAATTTTAGGAAGAGATTAAATCTACTATTGATGAATTGAAAGAGATTAACCTCGGGACAAAAGAACGACCCCGACCTACATTTATAAGTTCTCTACTCAATCACGAAAAATCTTCAGAATTGATCAAACTATTACCAGAGTTCAAAGATTGCTTCACATGGAGCTACGATGAAATGTCAGGACTGTCTGTAGAGGTTGCAGTCCATAAACTCGGGGTGGAAAAGAATATAACTATAGTAAAACAAGCTCCCGGGAGAATGCACCTCGAAATAGAACAACAAGTGATTGCCGAGGTGAAGAAATTGATAGAAGCCAACTTTATGAAAGAAGAGCAGTACCCCACGTGGTTAGCTAATATTATACCTGTTAAGAAGAAAAATGGGCAGATCCGTGTTTGTGTCGACTTCATAGATTTGCACAAGGCATGTCCAAAAGACGAGTTTCCACTACCCATACCAGAGATGATGGTGGATATCACTTCAACACATGAATCATTGGGATACAACCAAATCAAGATGGCTCCTAAGGATGCAGCACTTACAACCTTCAGAACACCGATTGGAATTTTCTACTTCACAGTGATGCTATCCGGCCTAAAGAACGTCGGAGCAACATATCAGCGTGCAATGACGAAGATTTTTAACAACCTCATTCACAATCAAGTAGAATGCTACGTGGCTGATTTGGTCATCAAAAATTAATATAAAATAGACCATTTGTACGATTTGAGGGTCATGTTTGAATGGTTACAACGATATTACCTTAAAATGAATTCCTTAAAGTGCGCTTTTGGCGTTACCTCTGGAAAATTTCTAGTATTCGTTGTCCGTCATCCGAGAATCAAGATCGACACGGATAAGATTAAAGCTATATTAGTAATGCCTCCCCCTAAAACCTTGAAACAACTACATTCCTTTCAAGGGAAGTTGACATATCTGGACGCTTTATTTCTATTCTCTCAGGTAGTTGTCAGCCCTTCTCGGCATTAATTAAAAAGGATGCCAAATTTATTTGGGAAGAGAAATGCCAGCGGGCATTTTAGGACGTTAAACAATACTTAATGACACCTTCTCTCTTGGCAGCCCCTATCCAAGGAAAACTACTGATACTTTATACCGCAACTTTAGATGACTCTCTCGGAGCCCTCTTAGCCCAAGTTAATGATGAGAGTAAAGAAAATACACTCTACTACTTGAGTCATCGTCTAATACCGACGGAGATAAGGTATCCACTTATTGAGAAGCATTGTGTGGTGTTAATTTTCATCGCCCAAAAGCTTAAACATTACATGCTTTCTCATAAGATTATCCTAATCTTGAAAGTTAATCCATTGCAATATGTGATGACCCGACCAATACTCTCCAAACGTTTAGGAAGACGGTCGATGATCTTACTGCAATTTTTATAACTTTTATGTCCCTCCGTGCTATCAAGGGACAGATACTAGCAGACTTTCTCGTTGCACACCCACAACCAGCTGAGTCCTCTCTCAATGACGAGTTACCAGACGAGCAATTATTACAAATGGAATTCTCCAGTGCGCAACGCTAGGAGATGTACTTTGATGGTGCTTCATCAGTCAGAAAAGACAAAGGATCTGACACAGTTATACCAGGCAAAACAGGGATTGGTTCGATCTTTATCAGGCCAGATAAGGGTATGTTGAGGTTCTCATACCACCTGATAGATCCATGCACCAACAATGAAGTAGAATACAAAGCTTTAATCACCAGATTGGAAATGACAATCTCAATGGATATAACAAGCATTGTCATCTACGGTGACTCCCAACCAGTCATCCAACAAGTCGCTGAACAATAAAAAATTTTGAAACAAAGATTAGTAGAATACCATCAATACACGGTGAAGCTCCAAGAGCTGATTCCCGATGTGATTTTCTACCAAATTCTTAGGGGAGATAATGCCCATGCCGACATTCTAGCAAAACTTGCTAAGGAGATGGCATTTCCCTCGGAGGATTCCATTGAAGTCACAATGCAAGGAAGGCGGGTCTTGTCTTGGATCAACTTCAAAACTCTACACAAGCTTGGAAAAGAAGAAACAATAAATACAGTTGCAGACATCAACGAAGATTGGCGCAAGCCATTAATAGAATATTTGAAAACTAGAAAGCTGTCAGAAGACAAGTCTGAGGCGCACTACTTCACAAGAAGGGCTATGTCTTATGCACTGATGAGAAATGTTCTTACAGAAGATCATTTGACCAGAAGTGGCTACGATGTTTGAGCAGAGCCGAAGCACAAAATATTGTGACAGAGTTACATGTCAGATTGTGTGGCGCTCACCAGTTAGGACCAAAAAAGAAGATGAAGATCAAAAGACTCGGGTATTATTGGTCAGCATTGATGTCTGATTGCATGAATACAGCTATAAAATGTCACCAATGCCAATTGCGTGGGGCGGTCTTATACCAACCTCCAAATGTGCTACACCCAATTGTTGCATCGTGGCCATTCGAGTGTTGGGGCTCAGACATAATTGGTCTGATAGACCCTCCATCTTCCAAAGGACACAAGTTCATACTTGCCGCTACAGATTACTTCTCCAAGTGGGCAGAGGCAGTACCATTAACTAAGGTTACGACAGAACACTTCCTTCAATTTTTCAAAAGCCAAGTCGTCTACTATTTCGGAGTACCACGAAGAATAATTTCTGACAATGGGACAGCTTTCAGAACTACAAAAATCAACAATTTCGTCAAAAGACATGGGATAGATTGGAGATACCCTACGATTTACTATCCCAGAGCAAATGGTCTGGCTGAGGCCTTCAACAAGACACTGATACAAATTTTGAAGAAAACACTGGATGTAAACAAAAGGGATTGGCACAACAAATTGTTAGAAGCTTTGTGGGCCTATCACATGACTTTCAGGACTCCCACTCAGTGTACACCCTATATGCTCGTGTATAGGATCGAGATCGTACTACCGCTAGAAGTCTAAACACTGTCTCTCAGAGTCGCTGTCGCCAACCAACTCACAATAGAAGAAAGCGTAAAACTTAGACTTGAAGAACTGGAGAGTCTTGAGGAAAAATGACTAGAAGCACAACAACATTTAGAGCTTTACCAGACGAAGATTGTACAAGCCCATGAAAAATTGGTCCGCCGAAGGACATTCAAAGTTGGTGACCTCGTACTTGTGCTTAAAAGGTATATTCTTGCACGCCGCAAAATATGTGGAAAATTCAAGCCAACTTGGGAGGGACCATTTGTCGTTGAAAAGGTCTACCCAAGAGGAGCCTACCAGTTAGTGGACTTCTGGGGTGAAAGACTCATGTTACCAAGAAATGGATGATATATGAAAACCTACTATGCAACTTGATGTTACTTGCCACTGCTTGCCTTGAAACTTTGGAAACTTTGATTGTTTTAGGGTTATCTATGTAGCCAAAGGTTTATGACCGGGTCCAAATTCTGTAATTAACCTCAATATAATGAAAATTTTTGAGAAAAATATTTCAAACTTAAAATTTTTTTTCCACTTTTAATTAAATAAAACTCATACATAAAATTCATTGCACCAAAACAAACTAAAATTTACTTTAATAAATACTTAGTTTTGTTCTTGTTTATCGCAAGTTTTTGCCCACTTACATTTTTTCTTGTCGTCTGTAGAAAAATATTGGGACAACGGCTGTTCTTTGCTTTCCAGGATGGTTGGAACCTTGCATTAAATGAGGAGATGGCGCCACGGGGCAGCACCATAGACTTCAAAGTGGATTTCAACCAGGTTGACGTGGACTACGAAGGTCCTCTAAAGAACGTAGTCAGCTACAAATAGAAAGAGGGACTTCCTTCACTACTAAGAGTGACCGATAAAGATAATGTATCACGCAAGGGCAAGAACGTGATAATAGAGCGAGATCCAATGGAGGGGCCCAACCGTCTACCCTCCATGGTAACTACACCTGCTGGAGGCTTAATAGTTACCAATAACGAACGACTACCAAGTACTTTGCTTTGCAAGACACATCGCAGGAACACCAGTCGCAAGAAGTAGAGAGCTTTTCTACGATAAGAACACAAACGTCAAAGATAGACGAACAACTTACTTACCCCTATTCCTGAGGAGTATATTTATGATCCAGACCTGAAAGAAACTTCTGCTAGCTTACCCACCATGGAAGAAGAACCAGGGTTTGTAACAGATTCAACACACTTTCAGTTTCAGATGTTTTGTGCAACGGTTTCCCGACATGCAAAGTTGAAATACCGGCCGGGATATTAGCCACGGGCACATTTGTAGAGTGCCCGGATTGTAATGTTCTACATCTATAGCATTTCAGCACATTAGAAGAATACACTTCAAGCACCAATGAGTCTCAGACTCCGGATTTCAAGATGGATGAAACATATGTCCCGCTGGGGACGTATCAGTTTGTACTGTGGAGCCCAGGGTGGTACATCCCGTTAGAGGCCGAGTCTCATATTCCAGATCGTCTAGCACCAGTTTGGGTTCCCATCGATGCTCGAAGGAAGTAACGCCTGCAACAGTTGCTAACCCCTGGTATGGTAAAATACTAAGTAGAGTAAATAAAATTGTATTCGAGTTCTATAAAGAGGTTCAGGGAAAGTTTGTCAACATATTGGAAGGCCTGGAGCTGTACACCAAGGTTTTCTCTGAGACTGATGAAAAAAGCATTTTGGACTGCATCTTCAATTTAAGAGATAGAGGTCGAGCGGGCCTTCTCATGGAAAGGACATATTCCGAGCCAAAGTAGTGGATGAGGGGGGGAGGGAAGAATCAACATCCAATATGGCTGTTGTTATAACTTCACAAATGATAGATAGGGGAATCCGCCTGGGATCCTCAAACATGATCAAGTAGATCTGCTACTGCCAATGATAAAATGTATGATCAAAAGGATGGTCAAATGGAATTTTCTACCTACTACCTGCATTCCCAACAATTGCATTATCAATATTTATGAAGAGGGTGATTGCATTCCCCCACACATTGATCATCATGATTTTGTAAGGCCTTTCTGTACGGTCTCATTTCTGAGCAAAAGCAATATTCTGTTTGAAAAGAAATCAATATCGTTAGCTCTGGTGAATTCAGAGGTTCTGTGGAGATTCTTCTTCTAGTCGGTTCAGTACGTGTTCTCAAGGTCAACGGTGCAGACGTTGCCAAACATTGCATTCCAGGAGTACGACACCGTAGAGTGTCTGTGACTTTCCGCAAGGTAGATGATAGTAAAATTCCATATGGATTCCAGCAGGAATTGGAGGAATTATTTCCATACGAGCTATGAGAAGGTTGTACCTCTAAGTACATGCGAAGAGAACTCTTATCCTGGATCATAGCTTAGAAGGTCTGCTTGACTAGGAGCTCATCATACCTAGTACAGACGATCAGAGGGTTCACTTTTTTTAACAGCATGACATGTATCTGTTATATTCAGCCTACAATGTATTCATGTCAAGAGATGTTCTCGATGTATTTTAACATGGACATAATGTACCTTTTGAGGCATTAGCCTGTGTTCGATTCATGACATCTTTGTTGGAGCAAATTAAAGGAAATTTCTCTTAAATTGTGCATTTCTGTCAGTTGCCTTTTTGTGTGAGGTATGAAAACCAC
>NEWO01000836.1:8126-24439 GCA_003013225.1 Phalaenopsis aphrodite
TGGTTGACCCAACATCAATCCTTCATTAAATTTATGATGATCCCCTACAAAATAAGGTTTCAGTCTATGACCATTCACTTTAAACACTTTTTCAGTCTTAGGATCTTTAATATCCACAGCTCCGCAAGGATAAACTTTTATCACAACAAATGACCCCATCCATCTGGACATAAGTTTTCTTGGAAATAATCTTAACCTTGTATTATATAGCAAAAGTTGTTATCCTGGCTGAAAATTTTTAATAAGAATCCTTTGATCATGCCACTTCTTCTTCTTTTCTTTATAAATCTTAGCACTTTCATAGGATTCATTCATTGTCTCTTCAAGCTCATTTAATTGCAATAATCTTTTCTCACCATCATCTTTAAAATTATAATTAAACTCTTTAATCGCCTAATATGCTTTATGCTCAAGTTCAACTGGTAAGTGACAAGCTTTCCCAAATATTAGCCTATGTGGGGCATTCTTATAGGAGTTCTATATATGGTCCTATAAGCCCACAAAGCATAGTCAAGTTTGACTGACCAATTCATTTTTGTTGGATTCACATATTTTCCCATAAATCTTTTAATTTCTTGATTGGATAATTCAACCAAACCACTTGTTTGAGAAGATAAGCAGTAACAATTCTATGATTTATATGATATTTCTTTAATAATTTCTCCATTATGACATTTCTGAAATGACTTCTCCCATCAGTTATGATAAATCTCGGCATCCCTAATCTATAAAAAATGTTTATTTTCAAAAAACTTTGCTACACTTTGAGCATCAAATTGAGGTAAAGCAATAGTTTCTATCCATTTGGATACATAGTCCACTACTAACAGTATAGATAGATTACCGAAAGATGGTATAAATGGTTCCATGAAATCTAATCCCCAAACATCAAATATTTCAACTTTTAGCATATAATTGAGGGGCATCTCATTTTTTCTGGAAATATTGCCTACTAATTGACATCTATCACAAGTTTTAATATAACCATTAACATCTCTAAAAATAGTAGGCAAATAAAATCCAGATTGTAAATTTGTGTATGTTGTTTTATCAACACCAAAATGTCTCCCAAAATCAGAATTATGACATTTTGAATAATCTCATTAGTTTCTTCTAATGGTACACATCTTCGAATAATCAGATCCTTTTCTTGCTTATATAAAAATGGGTCATCCCAAAAATAAGTCTTAGCTTCAGAAATAAATTTCCTCTTCATTTGGTATGTCATTTCATAGGATATAATATCACTAACAAGAAGGCATATGCTATTGTTAATAACTCTTTTTCAGTGGTTGTATAATTAATTTGAGTTTTATTAAGAGTTTGACTAGCATGGTAAATTACTTTGAAAATTTTTATCATATATTTGTCCTAAAACTGCTCTAATAGCATAATCACTAGCATCACAGATCAATTCAAAAGGTTTTCCCCAATCTGGTCAAATTATAATTAGTGCAGTGACTAATTTTTCTTTTAATAATTCAAAAACTTTTAGACATTCCTCATCAAAATTGAAAATTGCATCTTTCTTCAGTAAATGACATAAAGACATAGCAATTTTTAAGAAGTTTTTAATATATCTTCTGTAGAATCCAGCATGTCCTAAAAAGCTCTTAATCCCCCTTACATTTATTAGACAAGGTAAGTTAGCGATCACTTGAATTTTAGCATGATCTACTTCCATACTATTTTTTGATCTTTTATGTCCTAATACAATTCCTACTGGCTATCATAAATTGGCATTTTTCTCAATTAAGGATTAAATTTGTTTCTTCACAGCGCTTAAGAACTTTTGATAAATGTTCTAAACATGAGTCAAATGAAGTTCCAAACACTAAAAAATAATATATAAATACTTCAGTCCCATTTTCAATTAAATCACAAAAAATTGTAGTCATGCATCTTTGAAATGTAACAGAGGCATTACATAAACCAAAGGACATTCTTCTAAAAGTAAAATTACCATAAGGACTAGTAAAAGTTATTTTTTCTTGATCCTCGAGAGTTATTTGAATTTGATGATAACCAGGATATCCATCTAGAAAACAAAACTATTTATGCCCAGCTAGTCTATCCAGCATTTGATCTAGAAAGGGTAGTGGAAAATGATCTTTCCTAGCAGCAAGATTTAATTTTCTTTAATCAATACATATTCGACACCCTGTAACTTGTCTAATAGGTATTAATTCATTATGTTCATTCACAGTCACAATTACTCCTCCTTTCTTAGGAACGCAATGAATTGGACTAACTCATACACTATCTGAAATAAGGTAGATAATTCCATCATCTAACACACTTTAAAATTTCTTTCTTAACAACTTCTTTCATAACAGGATTCAATCTCCTTTGAGGATCAGCCCTTGGTTTACAATTATCTTTCATATGAATTTTATGCATACAAATTGAAGGACTGATTCCTTTAATATCAGTTATTGTCCATCCAAAGGCTTTCTTAAAATTTTTCAGAGTTTTCATCAATCTATCTTCTTCTTCCATCATTAACTTCGAGGAAATTATAACTGATAAAGTAGAGGAATATCCTAAAAAGATATATTTTAAATGATCAGGAAGTAACTTCAACTCAAGTTTTGGAGGTTTTTCAATTGATGGACAAAATAATTTATCTTTATCTATTGTGTCCAAAATTTCAAAACTTTCTCGAACATAGTTTGAATCTTCCTTAAAAAGATCTTCACATTGATCTAATTCCTTTTCTGGCTCGTGTTCCAAATCTTGTACTTCAGATTTTTCTTCATAATTAGTTTTGAAATGACATTCACTCAGATATCTTATAACATTCATTCTATAACATTCATCATCTTTACCTTTTGCAGGATATTTCATTAATCTTAAAATGTTAAAAGTAACGGTTTGATCATTGACGCACATTGTTAATTCCCCTTTTTGCACATCTATCATTGCTCTTCCTGTAGCTAGGAAAGGTCTCTCCAAAATTATAGGTATCTCTTTATGTCCTCCATATCTAGCACAATGAAATCAACAGGAAAGATAAATTGATCCACTTTCACTAGAACATCTTCTATAACTCATTTAGGGTATGTTATTGAATGATCTGCTAACTGCATAGTTACAGTAGTAGGGGTTTTTTCTCCTAATCTCAATCTTTTAAATATTGATAATGGCATGAGGTTAGTGCTTGCACCTAAATCACATAAAGCTTTCCCATAAAATCTGTCTCTTATTGCACATGGAATTGTAAAGCTATCAGGATTTTTAAGCTTTTTAGAAAGCTTCTTCTGAATTATAACACTGCACTCCTCACTAAGTGCAATAATTTCATTATCTTCAAACTTCCTTTTTTCTGTTAAGAATATCCTTCATAAACTTTACATAATTTGACATTTGTTCTAAGGCTTCAACAAATGGAATATTAATTGTAAGCTTCTTAAAAATCTCAAGAAATTTTGAAAATTGCTAATCCAACTTATGTTGACGAAGTCTTTGAGGAAATGGAGGTGGTGGTTTTTTCTAAATCAATTTTAAGTGGAGAAATAGGTCTTTAAGAATCTTTTGGAGCGTCCTCTTTTGATTCTTCAATTTCTTCTCTCTCTACTTCAGTTTCTTTTTTAATCCTAACTTCCAGGTCTCTTCAGCTTCTAGGTTGAACGGCTTTTACTTGCTCTTTATTTTGGTCTTTCGAATTTGTTTTAGTATTACTAGGAAGTGTTCCTTGGAATCTATTACTTAATGAATTTGTGATTTGTCCAAGTTGTGTCTCAATATTTATAATTGTAGCTCCTTGACTTTGTAACTGATTTCCCATTTGTAACACCACTTCTTCTATAGATAACTTCTTCTCCTTAAATAGTGTATTACTATTGAAACCTAGAGGATAAGTAGATCTATAATTATTATTCCTTGGTTGTTCCAGTTTCCCAATGGGTTTCCTTGGTTATTGCCCCATTGCTGATTATTACCACCCCTAGTATTATTCTAGTTAAAGTTGGGATGGTTCTTCCAACCTGGGTTATAATAATTTGAATATGGGTTATTCTCCTTGTTATTTATAGCATTCAAATTTTCTCATGATGCATGAGAATCGACCATTTGGCCTAATGAATTCTCTTCAATCATGGAAATTGATTGAGAAAAAATTCATTCCAAATTGTTCTACTTCCTTTAAATTGCAGCAACTTGCTTTGCTAAAATAGTAAATGCATTAGATTCATGAATACTTGATACTTTCTTTAGATTTACCCTCTCAGAAGGCCATTGAAAATTATTGATAGTCATTTCTTCAATTAAAGCATAAGTGTCATGAAATGGTTTTAACATCAATGAACCATCATTAGCGGTGTCGATAATAGATCTAAGAAATCCAACTAATCCATTATAAAAAGTTTGAATTATTAATCAATCTAGTATAGCATGGTTTGGCCACTTTCTTAAGAGTTCTTTAAATCTTTCCCATGCTTCATAAATAGATTCCCCTTAAAATTGATTAAAAGATGTAATGTCATTTCTAAGCTTTGCAATTTTTGAGGATGGAAAATATTTAGCAAGGAATTTATGTGCTAAACACCCAAATTTTGATAGATCCAGTTGCTAACAAATTCAACCACATCTTAGCTTTATCACTTAGTGAGAAAGGAAATAACCTAAGTCTTATGGCATCATTTGAGACACCATCATATTTAAATGTAGCGCACAATTCTAAAAAATTGACAAGATGTAAATTTAGATCTTCAGTTGGTGATCCTCCAAATTGATTAATTGATACCATTTTGATAATAGCAGTTTAAGCTCAAATGAATTAGCCACTACAGTAGGCTTTTGAATACTACAATGAAGTTCATCTATCGTAGGGTTGGCATAATCTCTTAAAGGTCTAAACTCTTGATGAATTGTAGCATTTTGATTGTTTTGATTTGCCATTTCTATTATTTTTTTAGATTTTTCAAGATTTTTTATTTTTTTTAATTTTTATGATTCTTTTAATAGTTCTCTCTAATTCAGAATCGTAGGACACTAGTCCTTCAGAACTTGAACTACGCATACACTAACCTAAAATAAAAATAAAATAAAACGTGCAAAATAAAATACAATAATTGTTAAAGTTTAAATAAAACTTTCTAAAAATAGAAATTTGCTTTAAAATCAATTAATTTCCTTAGCAACGGCGCCAAAAACTTGATCCCGACTTACTACTTATATGAAATAGTATAACAATGTCTTTGATTATATTTTCACTTATATTTCCTTACTTTGCAACAGAGTCAAAACTTGATCTGAAGAAAATTAGAATTTAACTCTTTAATTTATATATTGGGATACTATGCAAGTATATGTATCGTTATCAAGTAATATAAGACTTTTTGGTTAAGACTTGAATATTGAACCCACAGGTAAATACGCAATATGCTCTATTGAACAGCAAATTTTCTATTTTAAAAAGATAATTACTTAAACTAGGGATGTATTCGCAGTAATTAAAATTCAAATCATTTTGCTATTTTTGATATTTTGACAAAATAGTAACAATTTAAAATGAAAACTTGAGTTTATGTAAAAGAAAAATACTGAATTTGAAAATATCTTTCTCCTTATCATGAATCAGTAATAAGCATAGGAATTCTATTGTGGTAGTATGCGAATTGTGTTGTGCTAAATAGGAGCAATTATATTTTTTATCCTTACTAGAGATGCTATAAAGAACATTATCTAATTTAAATCTTGAATAGTTTTGAAGACCGGCTAGGTAGGGAAGATACCAGCTCTCACTCTAGAGTTCTCTTGATTCCCTCCACCTGGGGGCTAACATCTCATATCAGAACCTAAAATAATAAACCAAGTTGGGGAATTAAACTATTACTTTAAAGTCCTCTAACTCTACACTCTTCAAATATTATTTCCCTGTTTAATAGCACTAAATCATATGAATTATATTCTCATTCATATAACCTTATGTGATTCTTTCCAATTGTTGACTGAGACAATGTCATCCCGATTCTTATATGTTCTCACAACAAATTTTAACATCTGGATAGGTCAAATCAAAAAGTAAATGAAGTTCATGGATTTAAATCATCACAACTTCTTCCAATATTAAAGATCAATACTCTCCATAACATTCATCCAACACTTTAATTACTTATCATTTTAAGGAGAAAGATAAAGAAAACTACTCAAAATCTATGGAGGAAACAAAACTACACTTTAGTTTAAATGTAAAAATCATTGTCAAACCAATAAGAAGTCTCAATTAAAACTATAAGTAGTTCAAAATAAAAGATAAAAACTTATCTTAAATCCTCCACCAAACTCTTGAAGTTCCTTTGAATCTCTTCTCTTTTACAACACTCTCAAAATAAACTAAAAACAAAAATGATAAAGTAAATTTGTGGTGCCTGAAAAATTTCTCCAAAACTCTCTCCTTTCCAACACTTTTCAGAAATTTTAAGCACACTTTAAAAAGTTGCAACTTCCTTCTTTTATAAATCCTCAAGAGGTGCCTTAATAACTCTTCAAAATGTGTCCCAGTTCGATTTATTCTCCAAAGGATGCCTCCTTTCATAAGTCTTTTAATAATACTTTCATTTCTAGTGGTCATAACCACCCTCTTTAGCCAATAGGTGCCTCAAATACCTCTTCAAAATTAGGTAAATGAAGAAAACAACCAAATAACTGCCTCTGGCGCTTAAGCGCGGAGCCTCTGATGCTTAGGCATGACCTTCTCTGTTTAATTGGTGCTTAAGCACTAGATCTGGCGCTTAGGCGCCAAAACACTTTAGCACAATTTCACCTCTTTGCTCCAAATTTGATCCTTTTTCACTCCTTTTAGCATTTTTTACCTTTTTACTTGTACCTGAAAGAAAAACACACAAATACCTTCCAATAAAGCGCAATATCTAAAAAATAGGTATAAAAATGTATTTAAAAACACTATATATTTTAGGTGTATCAGTAGATCATACACGAAAGAGTTTGATGTCGTGCCCTTCCCAAAGGCTTTTGTGTCACCGAACTTCAAGATATTCGACGGGACCAGAAATCCCAAGCAACATATAGCACATTTTTGAGCCAGTTGTGGCAACACTAGAGGAAATGAAGCCTTACTCTTCCGATAGTTTGTCTGCAGTCTATCAGAGATTGCTTTTGATTGGTATGTCAAGTTACACGATGAATCAGTTAAGATGTTCGTCGAATTAGAACAGATGTTCATAAAAAGATTTGTTGGAGCACAACACCATGTTTCTATAAGAGATCTCCTAGTAGAGAAACAAAGACCCAACGAGACTCTAGTGGATTATACCTTGAGGTGGAGAAACCTTAGCATAAAATGTGAACCTCAACTACATGAACAAAATGTGATTGAGATTCTTCTCAAAAGAATACATGGACCAGTAACTTTCATGCTTAAGGGACTCCGCATCAAGTCCTTTGAGAAGCTTTTAAGCCAAGCTAGCAGTTTACAGGAGGAAGTTAAACATATGGATTCTCAAGCAAAAGAGGAGAAATCCAGGACAACCAGAGCATTTGAAAAGAAGTCTGGTACAATGACAACGGTCGATAAGGTAAAACAAATAATAATGATATAGGAAGAGCATCATCACCAAAATTCCAAACAACTGTTACAACATGCTCAGCAACAAATAGAGCAGTATGGTCAATCCAGCCAATAATTATACCAGGGAAGACTGTACCAAGTAGAAGGTAGAATGAGTATGACTCTTTCAGAATGAAGGAGAAGAGTGTATTCTTTCAAAGATGAAGTTGCGCCAAAGATGTTCAAAAATTTAAGAAAAAAGCTAGAGTCTAGATTGTCAGAACCAAATAAGCAGAAAGAACTTAACAAGAAAGAATATCCCAATTTTTGCCCCTACCACAGGATGTTAGGACATACAATAGAAGGCTGTTTCATTTTCAAGGATTGGCTTGAGAGGAATTACAAAGAAGGAAATATAACAATCCCGAAGGAATATTTAAAAGAACCTGAGAAAGGTTTTGTGAATATGATTTTAGCTGAACCAATTGTTACAATAGATCCATATGAAGAAAAAAATGGAGGGAGCATAGTCTGGAGCAAGTCATCTAAGAAGATATTGGGTTAGATTCAGACCTCTTCAACTCAGGCAACCATTCAGAATCTATAACTTGCTCAGCATAAGTTGGAAATTTTGCCAGAAAAGTCATCGCAAACAAAAGAGAAAGCAATGAGTGACGTCGTGAAGACTGATAGTGTGAGGGGTAGGATAGGGGTGCCTTTGTTAGATTGGTTGTCTCAAATTTGGAGAAGAAAATCCTCAAAAAATTAACCATGTATGATTATCTTTTTGCCCCACCGTGGTATTATGAATATAATGATTATGATTCCAACTACATTTTGACTATTTCTAATGATAGAGAAACTGATTTTGTGCAATCTAACTCTGATCTCGATTCCCAAACTAATCCTTAAATTGTACTTGAGTCTGATGAGACTGTTAATTGGAATGAAAAAGATGTTGATAATATCGATTACAATAGAACCGGGAGTGAGGGACCAGTCCTCGAGTGCCACAGTGCACCACTTGTCATCAACTTGGATCTCTCCGATGAAGAAGAGACACCAAAAATTTTGCCTATAACATCTCAGGAAGAATAAATTACATAAGTAAATCTAAGGAGCGGGAAAGTATTACTCTCGAGGTCAGCTCCAGTAGATAAAAGAAAATAAATAGTCACTCGAGAAGAGTTACCTCCACTTCTGTCAGTGGAAGAGCCACATAGCCAAGTGAAAATCAGTAGATTATACAAAGTTGATTATAACGTGTTATCTCATCTTAGGAGGTTTTCGGCCAAATTAAGCATCTACGACACTCTAATCCTATTGAAAGAGATGAAAGTCTCTCTAGTTACAGCCTTGCTCGACCCAGAGATTCTCTTAGCTCAGTTAACCAGCACATCCTTGGATGAAGTTTGTTCTTTAAAAGAATGACCTGGGATAACATTCACAGATGAAAACTTGTTACTTGGTACCACCAACCATAACCGACTGCTCTACATCTCCGTTAATATCGGCAGACTTGTATTGTCCAGGGTCTTAGTTGACCCGTGAGCATCACTAAACTTAATGAGTCTACGGACATTAGCATATTTGGATATTGAAGCTCAAGAGCTTATAGCTAATAAAATGATGTTAATAGGATTTAATCAGAAGGGAAACAAAGCCCTTGGATCGATTACATTGTTAATAAAAGCTAGAGAACTAGTAACAAAAAATTCCATATCATCAATGCAGAAATCTCTTTCAATGTTTTACTTGGACGACCATGGATTCAAGAGCATAATATGGTTTTGTCATCCTTACATCAATGCATCAAATATTTCAAAGAAGGACAAGAACATTGTATTAACGGGGATTTACAACTGTTCTCAGTTCATGAAGTAGGCATTCATGAAGACGCCGCTTACTATGCACCTCCAAAGAAAACAGTCTTTTCTCGTGAAGTCGTGACGAATGAAGTGGAAAATTTGAGAGAATCACAGAGAAGAGGCCAATCAACTCTGCTTTGACAATCTACTATCATCTCTTCATAACAAGGTGGTAGAGGTTCTTTTAGCCCATAAACCCGAGATCGAGGCCGGGGATGTGAACAAGGAAGAACCAACACGATTATTGAATGGACTAGGTTGACCATCAATATAAACATGGAAGAAAGCTCTGATGAAGAAAGTTCCAAAGAATAAATGATGATGATAAAACAAAAGAAACCTCAATATGAGATCTCCTTGGAATATGTGGAGAAAGATGAATATGAATCGATGTATGATCGAATCAATCACTATGTGAATGTCATGAACCTTACTCCAATCTATCCTCAAAAGGTTAAGAGTTTGGAGGTCAAGGAAGTTTGTAGTGTTGGTTTGAAGACGATCAAGTTTTACCTTGCTTCCCATTCTACTATTCTTAAAAATCATGTAAATTTAGAAGAGGATCCTAATGAATTAATGGAATTACCTTTTGGTTACTTTTCTCTTTGTGTACAAAAAATAATTCAACAGGGATATGTGACAATGCAAATTCCAAAAGATAAGTTACAACTTTTTGAAAAATTGTGGAATGTTAAAAGTCAAACTCCTAATTCGAAAGAAGGTCTCGGATTTGGTACTGTAGGACCATTCGATGATTCAGAATTTTGCATGGCTGTTACTAGTAGATTGGAGAAGGGTTACATCAATGTAGAGAATGACTCTCAAGATCAGTTCATAGATGATGCTCTACCAGAATTTGAAGAAGAAATTAATTCAACGGTTTATGAGTTGAAAGAAATCAACCTCGGGACTAAGGAGCAGCCTCGACCAACCTTCATAAGTTCTTCACTAGGTGAGAAAGAATCCATAGAGTTGATAAGATTATTATCAGAATTTAAAGATTGCTACACCTGGAGTTATGATGAAATGTCAGGCCTATCAGTAGAAGTTGTAGTGCATAAACTTGGGGTGGACAAAAATATGACCCCAGTAAAACAAGCCCCCAGAAGAATGCGTGTCGAAGTAGAGCAACAAGTCATTGTCAAAGTAAAGAAATTAATAGACGCTAAATTTATTAGAGAAGAGCAATACCCCACATGGTTAGCCAATATTGTACCCGTTAAGAAAAAAAATTGGTCAAATCCGTGTATGTGTCGATTTCAGGGATCTAAATAAGGCGTGTCCAAAAGATGAATTTATGTTACCAATACCAGAGTTAATGGTGGACATCACTTTGACACATGAAATTTTCTCATTTTTGGATGTATCTTCAGGATACAACCAAATAAAAATGGCCCCAGAAGATGCAGCACTTACAACTTTAAGGATGTTGATTAGGATCTTCTGCTACACAGTGATGTCATTCGGGTTAAAGAAGTTGGAGCAACATATCAACAAGAAATGATGAAGATTTTTGACGATCTCATTCACAACCAAGTGGAGTGCAACATAGATGATTTGGTCATCAAAAGCAAATAGAAAATATACCATTTGTATGATTTGAGGATCGTGTTCGAATGATTACGACAATATAATCTTAAGATGAATCCCTTAAAGTGCGCATTTGGTGTTACCTCCGGAAAATTTTTAGGATCCGTTGTCTGTCATTGGGGAATTGAGATCAGCCCGAATAAGATTAAAGCTATCTTGGAAATGCATCCGCCCAAAATCTTGAAACAACTACGTTCTTTCCAAAGAAAATTGGCATATCTAAAACGTTTTATCTCTAATCTCTTAGGTAGGTGTCAGCCCTTCTCGATATTAATTAAATAGACTGCCAATTTTTTTTAGGAAGAGAAATGTCAGCAAGCCTTCGAGGACATTAAGCGATACTTAATGACACCTCCTTTTTTGGTAGCCCTTATCCCAGGAAAACTGTTGATACTTTACATTGCAACTTTAGACGACTCTCTCGGGGCTCTATTAGCCCAAGTTAATAACGAGAGTAAGGAAAATGCACTATACTACTTAAATCGTCATCTAAAACCGACAGAGATAAAGTATCCACCTAATGAAAAGCATTATCTTGCTTTAATTTTTGTCGCCCAATAGCTTAGGTTTTACATGCTTTCTCATAAGATTACCCTCCTTTCAAAAGTTAATCCGTTGTAATATTTGATGACCTGACCAACTCTTTTCGGACGTCTAGCAAAATGGTCGATGGTTTTATTGCAATCGATATAACTTTTATTCCCTTTCGCTTTATCAAGGGATAGATTCTAGCAGAGTTTCTCGTAGTGCGCCCACTTCCAACTGGGTCCCCACTCAACTATGAATTGTCAGATGAACATATACTGCAAATAGAGCCCTCCAATAATAGGCATTGGGAAATGTACTTTGATGGAGCTTCTTCAGCCAGGAAAGACAAAGGATCAGGGACAATTATACCAGGTAAAGAAGAGATTAGTCTGATTTTCATCAAGCCAGATAAGGGTATGTTGAGATTCTCCTACTACCTAACAGATCCATGTACAAACAACAAGCATAATATGAAGAGCTAATCATCGGATTAGGGTTGGCGATCTCAATGGACATAATAGATGTTGTCATCTATGACGATTCTCAACTTATCATTCAACAAGTCACTAGATAATAGAAGACTTTGAAACCAATGGTAGCAGAATACCATCAATATGCAATGAAGCTGCTTGAACAGTTCCCTAATGTGACTCTCTATGGATTCCTCGGGGAGATAATGCCTATGCCGACTCTCTAGCAAAACTTGCTAAGGAGTTGTTGTATCCACCAGAGGATTCCATTGATATTACGGTACATGGAAGACAAATTTTATCTTGAATTGACCTCGATAATCTACATAAGCTTGAAAAAGAAGAAGGAATGATGATTGTAGTGGCTAACATCAATGAAGATTGATATAAGTCATTAATAGAGTATTTGCAGAATGGAAAGCTACCAGAGGATAAGTTCAATGCATATTACATCACAAGAAGAACTATGTCATATGCCCTAGTGGGTGATGTTCTCTACAGGAGATCATTTGATTAGATGTGACTGCGATGTCTGAGCAGGGCAAAAGCACAAAATATCATCAAATAAGTACATGCCAGATTGTGTGGTGCTCACCAGTCAGGGCCAAAGATGAAGATGAAGATCAAATGACTCAGATATTATTGACCGACAATGATATCCGATTGCATAGATACAATTAGAAGATGTCACCTTTGCCAAGTGCAGGGGTGGTCTTGCACCAACCTCAGAATGTGCTACACCTAATTGTTGCCTCGTTGCCATTTGAGTGTTGGGGGCACAGACATAATAGGCCTGATAGATCCTCCATCCTCTAAGGGACACAAATTTATCCTTCCTGCTACATACTATTTCTCCAAATGGGCAGAGACAGTATCGTTACGAGAGGTTGCAGCACAACATGCTCTACAATTCTTCAAAACCAATATAGTCTACAATTTTAGTGTTCCACATAGGGTAATTTTTGACAATGGAATAGCCTTTAAAAGCACAAAGATCAACATTTTCTTAAACGACATTGGATAGACTGCAGATACTCAACAATCTATTATCCAAGGGAAAACGGACTGGCTGAGGCCTTCAACAAAATGCTCATGCAGATTCTAAAGAAAATACTGGACAAAAATAAAAGAGATTGGCATAATAAACTATTAGAAGCTTTGTGGGGCTATCAGACAGCACTCAAGACTCCCACTCAATGTACACCCTACGTGCTTGTGTACGGGTCTGAGGCCGTACTACCGTTAGAAGTTCAAACACCGTCTCTCAGAGTCATCGTCACAAACCAAATTATAACCTAAGAAAGTGCAAAACTCAGACTTGAGAAATTGGAAAGTCTTGAGGAAAAATGACTAGAAGCACAATAACACTTGGAGCTCTACCAAGCAAGGATGGTGCAGGCTCATGACAAATTGGTCCGCCCGAGAACATTCAAAGTTGGTGACCTCATCTTTGTTCCCAAAAGGCCTATTCTTGCACACCACAAAATAGGTGAAAATTTTGAACCAACTTAGGAGAGATCATTTGTCATAAAAGAAGTTTACTCATGAGGATTTGACAAGCTGGTGGATTTTCAGGACGAAAGACCTATGCTGACCGCTACTTGAAGATATATTACCCGACGTGACACTACTTGAAATCAACTACTTTTTGAAATTTTGATTATTCTAGGGTTATTTATTTGGCCAAGTATCTGTGACTGGGTCCCAAGTTTTGTAATAAATTGACTTCAATAAAATGAAAATTTTTAAAAATTTTTCCACTTTATTTCTCTACTTCTATTTCTAATTTTCAAAACCTAATTAAAATTAAATTAAATTAAACAAATAAAATTTGCCAATAATAATAATAAATTTTTTAATTGCTTCATTCTTGTTCTTGTTCATAATGAATGTCAGCGCACTAATGTTTTTCCGTCTTCTGTAGATGAAATATCGGGACACAAGCTAATTTTCTCTTTTCGAGATGGCCTCAATCTCGCACTAAATGAGGAAAGGGCTACTCAGGGTGGTATTATAGACTTGGACTTAGACTTCGGTCAAGTCAATGTAGAATATGATAATCACCTGATGGACGTCGTCAGTCACTGGGAAAATGAAGGAGTATCATCTCTGTTAAAGATGGGCACCAGAGAAGACTCCTCACGGAAGAGGAAGAAAGTAATCACTCAATAGCAATATCCAATCAAAGGAAGCAGTCCATGATAACTGCTCTGATAGGGAATTTGGTAGGTGCCAACAAAGAGAGAGTGTCAGATGCACCGCTCAGAAGAACTCAATGTCGTAATGCCTACCGGCGCAAACATAGAGCCTTCCTGCGAGAAGAAAGAAGACGATATAAAGAAATAGCAGGTCTACTCACCCCTATTCCTGAGGGGAAGATTTATGAGCCATGCATGAAGGAGACCTCTTCTAGCCCACCAGATATAGAGGAGGAGTTAGAGCCGGCCACAGAGCCGATACAGATAGAAACACCCCATGAATCTTACAAGGGTTGCCTACTATGCAATGTTGAAATTCCTGTGGGAGCATCTACCAGAGGAGTACTCTTTGAATGCCTGAGATACAATGTTCTACATTTGGATTGCAATAGTTCTTTTCAAGAGTTCACTGCCGTCGGTGTGGGAGCCCAAGAGGTAGCGCATCCAGATGTGGAGACGTACATCCCATTGCCTATAGAACCAAATCAGACATGGATTCCTGCAGATGTTGAGACAAGGACACAACCCTAACTTTTTGAGGAGATTTCCACAGCAGAATTAGAAAGAATGTTCAGAGTCAAAAGAAGAGAGTTCAAGTTCTACGAAGAAGTTCGAGGTAAAATTGTCAACATTTTGGAAGGCTTTGTGATGTATGCCGGAGTATTCTCAGAACACGATGAAAAAAAAATTTTGTACTGTGTATTCGACCAGAGGGATAGAGGTCAAGCTGGTGAGCTGAGGCCGAGAACTTATTCAGAGTCGTGAAAATGGATAATGGTCAAGAGGCTAATTCGATGGAGTATATTACCACCCAACTGCATCTCGAACAACTGCATAATTAATATTTTTGAGGAAGAGGATTGCATTCCTCCCTATATTGACCACCGTGACTTCGTCAGATCTTTTTGAATAGTGTCTTTCATGAGCAGAAGCAACATACTCTTTGGAAGAGAAATCGACATCATTGACCCCAGAGAATTAAGAGAGTTCGTTGAGATTCCACTGCTGATGGGATCAGTACTGGTTTTAAAAGAAATGGGGCCGATTTGGCCAAACATTGCATCCCGGGAGTGTAATATCCCAGAGTATCTGTAACATTCAGAAGAATGCAAGACAAAAAAATACCACGAAGGTTCCGTCCGGACCCAGAATTGGAAGAACTACGACCTTATGAGCTATGAGAAGGTTGCATCTCTAAGTACACGTAAATGGAGTTCTTGTCCTAGAGCGTGGCTTAGTAGGTTAGCTTAATCAGGGGATCACCCCACCGAGGATGGACAGTCAGTGGATACCTTTTTGTACTGTGTTTTGATGTAGCAAATATGACGAGACATGTATCAGATATGTTCAACTTATGATATGTATTTAGTATATGATGTTTCAAAGTATACAACATGTTGTCTTTTGATACTTCAGCATGTGCTCAGTATGTAACTCATATTTGAAGCAAGATTAATGGAATCTCTTTCAGATTTTAACTTGCTTGTCAAATTTCCTCTTTTTTTGATTGATAAAGAGCCACGAAACCATGCATTGGTTCTAAATTATAATGAACAAAGAATGATACAACGAAAGCATGATTTTAAAACTTATAATATTTTTGGAAAATCAATCAATGAAAATTAAATTTTGAAAATATTTTTGATAATTAAATGCGATAAAGACAACAAGAAAAGAAAATAATAAATTTCTTGAGTTTATTTATCTCAAGTTTGAGGTTTCTTACTCTTTGCTTGTGCAGCGTGACTATTCTAGTTTGCACCAGTTTTCTTCATATTTCTGCGAGATTGCACGTTCTGCACCAAATTTCAGAATGTTTTCTCGCCAATGTCGATCTTCATATGAAACAAATTTATGAGCTCAACACCACAAATTCTCTGCACTATTTTCATATTGTTCTTGGGTTCAATACTGAGATCTTGATTCCCTCCTACTCCCTCTTGGGTTGGATTCGAGTCCCTAAGCATTCCTTCCCAATGTAGTGATATATTCTTGATCAGTTGTTGAGTTGGATCTAAGTCCTCGGGCTTTCCTTCTCAATTTGATCTCTCCTGCTACCTCTTGGGTTGGATCTGAGTCCTTGAGCATTCCTTCCCAATGTAGTGATATATTCCCGATCAACTATTGAGTTGGATCTGAGTCCTTGTTC
>NEWO01000836.1:31352-77461 GCA_003013225.1 Phalaenopsis aphrodite
ATAAATCCTCAACTCATCTTTAGGCCTTTGTATAGCCCTACTATGCAATTTAAGCCCTAACTCGCTTTAAGATTCCGAGGTTGTCGTTCGTCACAATCTAAATCCTCACATGTTCCAGACTATTTGTGTGAATGTTTCACACAAATGTAAGCCCTAAATTAATAAAATTGGCAGGATAAAACACTTAAATATTTTCCCTCTAAACTGAAGCCAAATAACAGGATGACTTGGGAAGTTACTGAGGTTCTCCTCAGGATTTATAATATCCCCTAGTTCTTCTTCCTTTGGATTCAAAAATAAAATATTCCAAATTTGAGTTATTCTCCCTTCACACTTTTTGTCTGATCTCATTAAAAAGTCATATTCCTTTGAATTCCTTAAAGATAATATCCCCTGATTTTTATTGAGAGTTTTCTTAGGTGACTTTGGTTATCTAGGATGTAATTAACTATAGGGGTTTGCCCTTATGAGAAGTTTTTTTGAACTCGACTTTATATAAACCCTATTTAATCCTTCATATTAAATAGGGAAAATTGTTGGCTTATAATAAAAAATGGTTTCGCAGACTTAACAGATGTCATACAATCTTTAGTTTATTTAATCGAGCCTTACCAATAAGTGGTGTGTTTATCCTTCAGGATGAATACATTACTTACGGCATTTGGTTCATTTGTTTAAACTACTTGGAATATGAGATCGGTCCAGTCTTGTATTTTCAAAAATCCAAAATACTATTTTTCCAAATTTTATATTAATTAAATTAAAATGGGTGTTGGGGTATCCACCCTAGTAACCAACAACTTCATAAACCCCTAACCTTTTAGTGTCGACAGGATAGTAAAGGAAACCTATCAGGAATACTCTATCACGATGAGGTCAATCCAATACTGGGAATGATAAAGAAAATGATCAAGTAAATGGTGTCCTGGCAGGAGTTGCCCTCCAAATGTGTACCCAATAGCTGCATCATCAACATATAAGAAGAAGGCGAGTGCATCCCGCCTCACATAGAACACTACGACTATATGAGGCCTTTCTACATTATGTTGTTCATTTGTTAGTGCAATATAATGTTTGGGACGGACCTTCAGATAATTGGCCCAGGCAAATTCTTAGGGCAGATAGAAATACCTCTACCGGTAGGTTCAATCTTAACGTTGAAGGGCAATGTTGAAGACGTGGCTAGGTGATACACCAAAATAATATATTATTTTATGCATACATTTATGTTTATTTTTGCAAAATTGCATTTTAAAGAAGGGTATTTTCATGTTTTTATTGCAGGTATATCAATTTTAAACATTTAGAACAAAAAGTAGCAAAAGGTAGAAAATTTGGAGCCAAAATGGTGATTTTTGTGATCCTGGCGCCAGATTGCCACCAAAGGCTCCATTTTCTTGAGAGCTAGCGCAAGAAGCTTTAGAAACTAGAACAAGAGGTGCCATTTTATAGAGAAGCGACGCTAGAGGCGCTAGATTGACACCAAAAGTGCCAGAATCCAAAAACAGTGCTTACTTCATCAAGTAGCACCAGAGGCAACTAACTGACGCCAAAAGCGCCAGAAACCAAAGAACAACACGGACTTCATTAGGCTACCGCCAAAGGTGTCAAATTAGCGCTAGAAGCGCCACAGACAAATTAAGATGAAGTAAGTCAGTTCATGACGATTTTTGAGCAATTTGTAAAGGCTCCAAACATTTTAAATATCTCATAGAGTGGTTCAATGCATTTAGATACCTTGAAAGGCTCTCTATTGAAGAGATATGTCTCTTGGATGAAAGGAATTATCTCTTGGTGCCAAAAGGTGTGACTTTTGGGGGAAAATTTTTGAGGGAATTTTAAATTTCTTTTGAGCCCTAATTAAAAAGAGAGATGTCCAGAGAAGAGGAGAGGAAGTGTGGAGAGCATGAGGTTAGAGTGTGAGGGAGACGTGAGAAAGAAGGGAGGATTTTTTTCTAGGTTTGTAAGAGGAGAGGGAAGGTGACAAATTTCTTCTTCATTACTATTCTAAGAGAGAATCGAGTCTGATTGTAAAGAGAGAAAGTGCTTAAAGGGAACTTCTAGAGATTTGCTTAAGAAGGAGGTTGAGATAAGTTGTGTTATTTTCTTTCGTTATTTTGTAAACTTGGTTTTATATATGAAATCTGAGTTTTTTTGTATCCTTCTCATGAATTCTGAGTAGTCTTCTTTATCTTTCTCCCTAAAATGAGATATGGTTTTGTGAAGAATTAGTTTTGTTTTATAAGGTTTTAAATGTCAATAAATTGTGATGATTCAAACTCTGATCTTTGTTTACTTTTCGATCTGACCAATTGAAAGGTTAAAATTTGATGAAAAACATATGATCTGAAAGGTCTATGCTTTCTACAATAAGATAAGAGTCGCATTCAATTTCATGGGTGAGAATGTTATCCATGTGGTTGTGTGCAAATAAATAGAAAAATATATTTTGATGAGGGTAGAATTGGAGATTTTAAGGTGACAGATTGAAATCCCCAATTTGGTCCAGTTGTTTGGAAACTAAAGTGAGATTGTTAGCCCTCAGGCGAGGGAAAAGTGAGAGCTTTAAAGTGAGGCCAGCATCCTCTCAACCTAACCACAGATTTAGGGTCCAAACTCTGGATTAGTCAATGTTCTTTATGAACTCTCAGAGGGTAAAAATAGGATTGCTCTATTTGGCACAATACAATTTTATATATGTATTTTAAAATGATTTCAATTTCTTCACATTCCATAAACTCATTGAAAAGGGGAAGGAAGCTTTCTTAAATTTGAACTTTTCATTTTAAAACTTTGTATAGTCTTTATAAGTTTACTTTTGAAGTTTAGTAATTAGTTTTGTTAACTTAGTTCTTTCAACTGCATTTCCTTTAGCACACATTAAATTTATTTTAGATTTGTCTTGCCTACTTAAGTTTTATAGTTTAAACATTATGTTTGGCATTAACCATAAGAATTTCCAACTCTCTATGAGATCGATACTTGGGACTCCATTAGAGTCATTTATTACTTGAGCAATATGTATACTTGTGTTATTATTACAGATTTGACAGCTTAGAAAATTTAAAAGATAAAATTACTTATACTTAATTTATTTTTATTTGGGATTGAACTACATATTTACTATTAGTAGCAGTTGGTCTCTCGCGCATCAAATTTTTGGGGTCGTTGCCGGCGAGTAGCGGTAAATTACTTTATAATTGACAACATTTTATTTGAACTGGAAAACTATTTATAGTTTAATTAATTTTTTTTTTATATTTTAGTGTGTTTTTCTTATTTATATTGCTTATTGTGTTTGTGTATACGTAGTTTAAGATCGGTAGGTTTAACAACTTATGATTCAGAGTTAGAAGAAACAATTAAAAAAATTTGAAAACAACAAAAAGAGATTGAACAAAATGGCTTGCAACTTAAATAATTCTGAAAATGAAAATGAACATAATCAAAGACCTTTAAGAGATTATACTAATCGTACAACAAATAAAATTCATTTATGTATACTAAACCCTGTTGCAGTTGCCGATTCATTTGAGCTTAAACTAGTTACATGATTATGGATGCTAACATTTCTGCGGGAACAACGAGAAGATGACAGATACACATTTACAGTTTATTTATTGTCATTTTATTCTTGCAATTTATTATCGCTTTAGTGTATTATGCATACTTCGTTGAAAATACTTTTCAAAAGCTAAAACAACAATTTTTAAAATTAAGACAAACATTTTAAAAAATTAAACTTAAACAACCCTTTTCAAAAACAACAAACAAACATAATACATCCTTTAGAATTTACGGGAGTCCCTATGAGGTAACCCACAGTTGCTAACGAGATTTCCTCAATTTAAATGAGCTTAACAACTCGTTTAGACTAAGTAGATTCAAAAGAAAATAATGGTACCAGAACGAGGGAACCGTAGGATCCTAACCGATGTCACTCTAATCAACTTTAATCGCCCCTATATTACTTGGAACAACCAAAAACTTGACATGAAACTTGTACAACCTTAAACCCTAAAGATCTGAAGCTATCACTTTAACAAGGAGCTTGAAGCCAACACCATGGGCAGCATGACGGGGATGAACAGAAGAACAACTTTGGGAGAGCAGCTCTTTAGAATTAAATAAGAAGGGATAAGACTTCGAGATAGCCCATCTAGTACGACATAAATCCTCAACTCACCTTTAGGCTTTTGCATAATCATATTGTGCAATCTAAGCCCTAACTTGTGTTCGGCTTCGAGGTTATCGTTCGTTACGACATAAACCCTCATATCTTCCAAACTATTTGTATGACTATGTCACACAAATGTAAGCCCTAAAATAATAAAATTAGTCGGATGAAACATCAAGTGATGTCATTTCTAAATCAAAGCCAAACAATAGAATAGCTTATGAAGTCACCAGGGTTTTCCCTAGATCTATGACATCTCCTACCTTTCATTCATTTGGATTCCTGAAAAAACTGTTCCTACTTGATCCAATCTCTTTTGAACTTCTAATGTCCAGTCTTGAAAATCTTAAACTTTGGAATTCTTGAGAGCAAAAATGCAAGTCTGAATCGAGAGTACTCTTGAGCAACCTTGGTCACTTAAGATGTACTTAACTATATGAGCTTGCCTCTATAGGCAACTTTGGAACCCATCTTAATATAAATTCAATCTAATCTTCCATATTAGATAGGGCAACTTGTCGGCTTATATAAACAAGGTAGATGCTTATATAAATTCTTTTGTTTATTTAATCAAGCATCACTAGTGAGAGTAGTGTATATTCCTTGAGGTAGATGCATCATTTGCGGTGTTATGCTCGATCATTTAAACTATTGTATATATGAGATCAGTTTAGTCTCATATTTTCAAAATTGAAACATTATTTTCAAAATTAACATACTACTTTTTCAAAATCAAATTTATCTATATGTATTATATTAGATCTAAAAAATTATTTTCAAAACAACAAAATCAACCTGATCGATATTCCTGACCGACAGCCCCACATGGTGTAACTTCCAGAGTACGTCCTAAAATTTTTATAATGATTTAAAGAATTCATATCATAATTTTTTGACAAAATCTTACACTGGCTGTCGACTAACTAAGACAACCCGCAACTTTTTAGAGTTGATAGTACTTTTTATGATTTTATTTTGAGAAATTTATAGACACAAAATCCAATTCCTATGAAGAATTTACTTATCTAGGACCTAAAATTTGATATTAATATTTATAAGACAGTTATAAATCTATGTATAAGAAAAATGCATTTGATTTAAAAAAAAATTTATAAAAGTGGTATTTTTGATGTGATATTAAAAATATGAGTGTTATGAATGTAAATATTAAATTTTAGGTGTTACATAATTGTGTTGTTGTATGAAAATACCCCTTTTATTATATTTAAATTTATTATTAAATTTCTTTTTAAATAACTATTCTCATTAATATACATCAATCATCAGTTTAACATAAGTTCTTAAAATTCATTGCAAATCACTTTTCTTTTTTTTGTGTTTTTTATTCCTGAGCCGCAGCCAAAAATCAGAACGGAGTGGGAAAACGAATCACCGGAAGGCAGATCTCAAAAGAAAAAGGTTGCCGTCGAAGAGACACTGGAGAAGAAGATAGCTGTTCGCAACTCCTTGCAAATCTATGGCTGGAGAAAAGCGATTGTTGGGGAGCTTCTCATGCCAATAACTAAGAAGTTGCGTAAAGGATAGCTTGTTAAATCTGTTTGCCAATCTCTCTACCGGACTTTCTTTCCAGGCACCACCCCTCGATAACCATCGTTTTGTCTTCCCTACTCCGCTGCCTGTTCCCGAAGCTTTACCACTTCATTTCAATCGAACCTGGGAAACCCTAACCCTGACTATTTATTCTCGTTTCCTTGAGGAGTACTTGAATTTGATTCTGTTCTTTTGGAACACGCTATTTTTAATCCCTATTCGCTTCATCTTCCCCATAATCGCAACCTCGTAGGCGTTGTTTTCGGCAGCTCCATCCGAAGTGGTAGTATGAGCAGTCAAAAGAAAAGAAACTTCAAGATTGAGGCTTTCAAGCACAGGGTGGAGGTTGATCCTAAATATGCTGAGAAGACATGGAAAATTCTCGAACACGCGATTCACGAGATTTACAATCACAACGCCAGCGGGCTTAGCTTCGAGGAGCTCTACAGGTATGCATGTGCTTGCATGGGCATGATAATTATTTTCACCGTTATAACTCTAATATTTGAATTCTAGGTTTCATCTGCTGCATGCCTTAAAACTATCTAAGAATTGCTCAAACCTTGTCTACACTTTTTTCCTGCACCATGCTCATTTGTGTTTCACAGGATGTCTGTGGAAATGTCTGGATTTAATCTCCTGTGTCTTTTCTCTCCATCCTTCTTTGTTCCCATGGGAAACTGTGGTGCCAGCGGTGCGTGTGTGGTTGGGATCAATCAACTGCTTGTGACTCTGCTGTCTATGTATACTTAACAATTAGCTTACTGTTGCGAGGATTTTGATTTATCTCCGACTTTTTTTATGGCGCTTGTTGGGGTTTTCCAAAGTGTTTTTTATTTAGATTCTTTATCCGGATGCCCATTCCACTGTGATTGTAAATTTATATGATCAAACTTTGTATCTTTAGGCTGATGCTTGTTTTCACCATCATGGTTTTTTTGAGCAATATTTCACTTATTGGATGTTGCAAACAACTTCTGTTATGTTATGGTTGCCATCAACCATCAATGGTGATACTTTACGTGGCCTATATACTCAGTCCCACTGTAGGGACTAGAAAGTAAAGCGCTTCGTTTCTTTTACTATAATGGAATCATGGGAGTTCCTTTTTCACTTTTATAGAAACTTAATGTCAATTTTATGTTTCTTGCTTATAGTAAAGAGTGAAGATATAGGCATAGAGTCTATCACACGATTTGAAGGTGATATTGCCATGTTGATGTGCCTGTTTTTTGTTAGGTTCTTATATTGACAAAGGACAAGTGTTAACTTAAATATGTTGCTACAATATATATTAGCAAATGCATTCTTATTAGATATTCTTTTACAACTCAATTTTACCCAAGCAACAATTCCTTTTAGATAATTTTTATATGCTTTTATACATTGGCCTCTTTGGCTGTTTTTATTAATTTGGAGCTTTAAGCGAGAACTCCTAAAATTCATTGGATAATGTAACTTTTTTTTTACCTTGAAGCTTTATAGAATCCCCAATGTTGTATGGATAAGAGTATTGTGCATTAAGCGTGTGCTGATATCTAAGTTAAGTGTGTGGCATAAATGAGAACCTTTGGTTAGATGCACAACAAAACTAGGAAGAGTGAATGAAGGAATAATTATGTTAGAGGACGGTTGAAGTGATATCTACTGAATATTAGGTAATTGAAGACTAGCACAATCTGTACAATGACAACTAAGGATAGAAAATGCATCAATTAGATGAGCAAAAAAAAAAATAGTTTAAGTGCATTAGGATGGAGAATTGTTGGAGTTAATGCAACATGGTGATAAATTTTCCAAAATAATTTGCAAAGATTAGGTTGAACACCGTTGGCAAAAATTTGTAATAATGAATGAAAATTGATGATTCTTAAAGATGATCTCAATTAGTTGGGATAAGATAAATGATGATTGACGTGACATCAATAAATTTTTATCATTTAGCAGGAGTCTCGATGCATTTTTTGAGAAATAAATGTTCAAAATTCAAATTCAAGAGCATCCAGAGCCCTGATTTCAGTAACTCTATAGTCAAACTATCCATCTAGACAAGACAAACCCGATGGTACCAAAACTGGTTCAATTCGAGTTCAATCAAGTCTAGATCAATCCATTAAAACACATTTGGAGGCTTCAGATTATTATACGGATGATCAAACAAAATTGAAGTTGGAAGTACTTATAATAAAATCCAACATCTCGATGAAGGGAATCTAATGAGCTTAGACTGGCTTAATTCTGAGGTTATTAAGGCTCTCAAATTATTGAAAGAATGATCAAGGAGAATCAATTTGAGCTGTCTGATCAGGTGGTTACAAAAGTTATTCGTCAACGGACCAAAACACCTCTATTATAGGCTACAAATAGACGCAATTTTTTCACTCAGGGGAGAAAGAAGAATTAGTCAAATTTCGGTGATGTTTTGGATGTAAGACCAACAATAACTTCTAGCCCCGTAGCTGCCGACAATTGTCGACAACTACCTGCCGACCACAGTCGGTCATCGCCGCTCATTGCGTGTTGGCCACCGTTTGCCGCTCCCTGCTCACTGCCGTTCGCGAGTTCTGTTGTGTAACGATAAATTCTTGAATGCGTTGCAACAAAGTATTTTCAATATAGTGTTATGAATTATCTTGCATATGGAGTAACAAATGACGCCGTATTAAAGATCCAAAGATAACTTTCAGCAACGAATACTTTTAATGCCGTACTCAGAATAAGACAATTTTTTTCAAACTTCTAAACTGATTTATACATTATGCATGGACAAGTGTTGTACTTGGTATAGTGTTGTAACTATTCTTTCTCAATTGTGGGACAATGACATATCTTTGTAGTTACTAGGGGTGTAAATAAGTCGAGTCGAGTCGAGCCATGCTTTTATTGAGCTTGACTGGTTGCCAAATTCTGTGCTCGAGCTCTGCTCATTGTTGCAACAGTCGACTCACGAGCTAGAAATAAAAATTTAATTTGTACGGGAGCTCACCAGAGAAGTTATTGATGGCTGGAGGGGGAGGAGGATACAACAACAACTCATCAAAAAATGCTTCTAAATGACTAAAGGTACGCTAATCGAGCTGACTCACGAGCCAACGAGCCAAGCCGGGACAAGCTCGAGCTCGACGAGCTCAAGTTTGAGCTCGAGCCTGAGCTCGTGGCTTGATATGCTTGGCTTGTGAGCTCATTAATAAGCTGAGCTCAAGACAACTCGACTCATTTACACCCATAGTAATTACACATTTATAGTGGAATACTTTGTTTGGGCTAGACTCTGTGATTTTTCTCTTTCTAGGCTTTTCCATATAAAAATTTATCGGCTTTTCTCTTGCTATTTTTTGATCATCTGCATATTAGCGAGATTTTTGTATAATACTAAGACGTTAAATTATCATTCTATTGTCGTGAATCTTCCAACACACAAAAGCTTGGCACTGTCTGTGGGAAATAAAGTCTCGGTAATAGAAATTTACACTTCTTCGATGACCAACAAACGCAGTATGCGAGTTTTGCATTCTAACACCCATCATTCCATGGCACTTTCTCAAAGTGCGAGACATCAAGCCTTCGGTCCTTTTCTAATGATCACATCATCATGCTTGTGAAGGAACCTTCTTTGCGTCACTTAAAGATCTTGTGTGAAGAAATCCTCCAATTTATTTATTTTTTCATATTTTGGCTAGTTTCTCTTTGAAATAGTTTGTTAGCGATACATGTTGGCTATTATTACATAATAAATGAATGATTTTTAATAATTCAATATTTTGGTAACCTTTGGATTATGTTTTTTAAATGTTTTAATTATGCATCTTATTTGAGGTTGCATTAGTGGCCTCCATCCTACATCACGTTCCTTCTGTTGGTATTTTATGGATATAAATGTATTAGTGAGCACCATTGCTATTTAATCAGGTGAAAATGATTTGTCGATAAAAAATACTGGTATTTGCTGGTTTTTAATTTTTCTTAAATGGAGCATGCCAATTTGGTAAAGTTATTTATTATGGAACTCCACTAGTAGATATGTTATCCAACAATGTGATGCACAACTCAAATCCTACAATCTTCTACAATTTTTTTTTTGTTTTTTTTTTTGTGCTGCACTAATGAATATTTTCATTGTAATTAGTTCATATGGGGAGAACTCAATTTGGATATTCCCTAATAAGCTAGTAGCTTTTTGCAAATGATTAGAACTATTTAACTTATAGAGGACATATCCAACTTTACTTCAATTATATGCAACCACATTGATTAAGAGGAATTTTTGGTGACTGGTTGGGACACCCACTGCTTAAATATTCAAGAATGCATATTTGCTTGTGTCGTGGATTTGTTTTCATATTCAAAATTTTCATTATTTTGCACCCGATCAATTCTAATATTCTCTATACTTTGGTGGATCGTCAAGTTACCTAGAAAAGTGGGGTGAGGTGGCTTTGATAATTGCTGAATTGAATAAGTCATTTTATGCCTTTTTTAAGGCTATTTTATTTTTTGTTGAGCTGTATAGTGATGTAGTTGAGGCATTTGTGTACTTGTAGCCAATTGACTCATGTACTGTGTTACTAACTTTGTCACAGTATTTGGTTTTTTTATCAATGCCTATTTGTTTGAATAAAATTAGCTATTTCATAATTGTCTTGGTCTCTTTACTACCATGTCTATTATCATGATTAAATCTTAGAAGCTTGTTGTAGAACTCAATTTGGATATTGCGTAATAAGCTAGTAGCTTTTTGCAAGTGATTAGAACTATTTAAATTACAGAGGACATATGGGAGGGAGGGAGGGAGGGGTTGTTTGAGTGGAATTTTTGGTGACTAGTTGGACACCCATTGCCTAATTATTGAAGCAAGAATACTTGCTTGCGTTGTTGTTTCGTTTGCTTATTCTAAATTTTCATTATTTTGCATTCAATCAATTATAATATTCTCTATACTTTGGAGGCATGTGGTGGAGAGCTCAATTTGGATAATCTCTAATAAGCTAGTAGCTTTTTGCAAGTGATTTGAACTATTTAAATTATAGAGGACATATCTAACTTTACTTCAATAACATGCAACCACATTGATTGAGTGGAAATTTTGGCGACTAGTTGGGACACCCATTGCTTAATTATTGAAGAATTTATACTTGCTTGTGTTGTGGGTTTGTTTGCATATTGCATCCGATCAATTCTAATTTCTCTATACTTTGGAAGCTTGTTGAGCTACCTAGCAAAGTGGGGTGAGGTAGCTTTGAAAATTGCTGAATTGAATAGATCATATTATGCCTTTTCGAAGACATATATTTTTGGTTGAGCCAAATAGTCATGTAGTAGAGAAACTTGTGCTCTTGTAGCTAAGTGGCTCATGGATGTCACAAGTAATTGATTTTATTACCAAATTTTATTTGTTTGAATTAATTTAGCTATTTCCTAATTACCTTGGTCTCTTTACTACCATGTCTATTATCATGATTGAATCTTAGAAGTTGGTTGGAGAACTCAATTTGGATATTCTCAAATAAGCTAGTAGTTTTTTGCAAGTGATTAGAATTATTTAAATTACAGAGGACATAGGGGGGGGGGTGCGACTGAGTGGAATTTTTAGTGATTGGTTGAACACTCATTGCTTAATTATTGAAGAAAGCATACTTGTCTGTGTCGTAGATTCTTTTGCATATTCTAAGTTTTCATTATTTTGTGTCCAAGCAATTGTAATATTCTCTATACTTTGGAGGCATGGGGTGAGGAACTTAATTTGGATATTCTCTAATAAGCTAGTAGCTTTTTGCAAGTGATTAGAACTATTTAAATTATTGAGGGCATATCAAACTTTACTTTAATAACATGCAACCACATTGATTGAGTGGAATTTTTGGTGACTGAGAGGGACACCCATCGCTTAATTATTGAAGAATGCATGCTTGCATGTTTCTTCGATTCATTTGCATATTCTAGATTTTTTTTACCCGATTAGTTCTAATATTCTCTATACTTTGGAGGCTTGCCGAGCTACCTAGCGAAGTAGTTTGAGCTGGCTTTGATAATTGTTGAATTAATTTGATCAAGTTATGCCGGTTTGAAGGCTATTTCTTTTTTAGTTGAGCCGAATAGTGATGTGGTTGAGACATTTGTGTGCTCTTAGCCAAGTGGCTCATGGATTGTGTTACTAACTGTTACAAGTAATTGGTTTTATCATCGAAGCCTGTTTTTTTGAATTAAGTTAGCTATTTCCTAATTACCTTGGTCTTTTTACTACCATGTTTATTACCATGACTGAATCTTAGAAGTTAATTAGATCGATGTTTCAGATTCATTCTTACTATTTTTATAGTACAATTTGTATCAGTCAATGAAATGAGTATAAATTGTAGCTATTAATAAAAATTAATAGATCAAAAGAAACAAAGCATCGCATGATGATGTAGGAGAAAGTTTGTTTTCCCTATTAGAGGGATTTATCATAAATTATAGCCTCTAGCTTCAAGCCTATTGAATCTTAGAGAAGGATGATGATTTTTTTTTCTTTTCCCGCCTCAGTTGGTGGTGAAGATTTGAAATCTTTTATCAATTTGTGATTTGATATTTAGAATATCATCATAATCATAAATTGCATAATTTGGGTCATCAACATCCTCAATTGTAGTATGAAGATGAGGGGCTCATATATTTGGAGCATTCAGATCAATATTCTTTCATTCAAATAATGAGCTGAATAGTGCACACGATAATTGGAGGCTTGATTCTACGATAAGATCAAAAGTTTTTTCAAAATTTACATGCAACCATGATGTGAAGTAGGACCAATTACGTTGGATAGATTCAATGTTTGCCCTTTTAAAATTGAATATAATGACCAATATCATTTGATTTCCTAGTCTTTGTGAGCTTTGAAACATTATCAATAGTTGTGCTGAAAAATTTTGCAAGAACAATAGGAAGATATTCTTTCAAGTTAATCTTCTATCAATAGTCACATTAGGAGCCAATTCACACCTCATTATTTAGAGGAATATTAATATTTATGTCAACCAAAATCCTTGCCATAAATGAGCTAAAAAGACGAGTAGTAGCATCATGTGTAAGGGTTTATTAAAGACATATGCCAAAGAATATAAGATGGATTGACTGAAACACTGTATTGAAATCGAGGGAAAGTGACACAAACATGAGTGTTGGATGATCCCATGAATGAGAAACTGAGACAACTTTACCAAGAGCATTAGATGGCTATTTACTTAATAAATTTAGCATGAGAAAAATTTAACGTTGTTTATTTCTAAATGTAATCTAATAATATTATGATGAGAGCTACTAAGCCTAATAGGAGATCATCAATCAAGTGCAAGTTTGATATAAATTTATATAAATTTTCAAGATCGGGGTGATGAAAGAAAAGTTGACTGCAATAGAAAAATGGTATTGGAATTTCTAGATTTAAAATGTCGACTTCAGTGAAAATAAGAATAGTTTTATCAGGAAAAGTGGAGGAATGTTTTGTATAGGTAGTTCTAAATTTTGTTAAAAAAATAAAGGGAAATGATCGGACCATGGGTGTTGAATTCATGAAGCCTTCACTCCCTCAACAACTTTAGTGAAGAATTAGGAGCGCAAGTAGCAGAAAAAGTGTCATAACCTGGTCCGGAAGCTTGGAATTACTAAGGTGAAAATTGTTACTCAGACAGAGGAAAACTAGTAGTTTCCTATCATTATTTAAATGAAATAAAAAATACAAAGTCATTCTATTTCTTATAGATTTTGAAAAGTTTATAACTAACAAAAAAAAACTCAACATATAATACATATCAACCAGTGCTTTTTGGCGCCTGTACACGTACTCTCTAGGATCAATTTAGCTTAAAGTTGGTTTTTCTGTAAAAACGTTGGCAACTAAAGATTTAAGTTAAACTATTCAGTAGACAAGTGTTTCTAAATTACAATAATTCTTTTTTTTAAAATATTTTTTAAAAGTGCAGTAAATTGTAAAAAAATGGTGCACAGTAAAAGAACAGTAAGGAAAATAGTTTTCTATTTACTTTCATTTATTTTTGTGACACTTTTCATTATTGAGAGTCATCGTTTAAACATATACTTTAAATATTATACGATTAACATTTTTCAACCCACCATAAATGTAAGCAATCATTTTCCTTTATATTTTTGTTTTCATCTCTACGCACGAGTACATTGCATTCTCTTGCTAGTATCATCTAATAATGACTCTATATATGCATGTATTATATTTTATTTCTTTTCTAGCATTTAATATTTAAACTAACTTGAAATTTTACATTTTTAACATAAATACTGAAAAGAATAAAAGCATATGTAACTGCTTTCAAACATAAAGAAAATTATTGTAAAATTAAAATATATTTACCCACATCTATTGTCTGTAGTCTAAACTTTGCTATTCTTTTCCTCAAGTGAAACTTGTCCTTAAATGCACCCGAAATAACAAGCTAACCTCTATCAGCCTCTATCAACTTTATTTTTATTTCAGGAAAATTCTAACACAATTACTTACACATTGTCATTTGTCTTTTATGTAATTAAATCATCAATTTAAGTGGCTTTTCTATAATGCATGTAATATCTTTGTAATCAGAGAAATCTATTAAACGTCTAAACTTATGGTTCAGGAATCTTAAAATTTTAATTTATCATTACATTAATTAATTATGCTAATAATTATATATACAAATTTAGACTTCATAACTGCTAATAATCTTTGAATTTCTATAGTTCCTACAAATTTCTGAAATTTACATTAAATTCTTTGAAATTTATCTCATTTAATTTGGAAGCAAATTTCTCTAACATAGTGACTAATAAATTCACATTTTAAGTTTTTAGATTTCATACTTAAAGCCACAATATCCTCCCTTTTCTTCTTTCAATCTCGCCCTAATTTATGTAGATTGAGCGGTAAGGTATGGTTGAGCCCCTCTTCATGCACGCATGAAGATTCTCCCAACCCCCCTTCACGCACGCATGAAGGTTTTCCCAACCAGCTTCTTGCCCGTAGCTCTTGAGTACGCTCGGGACGGAGTGTTTCTGCAACCGCGAGGTTTCCTTCCTTTTTACGAGGTTAGGGCATGACTCCCTTGATTGGAGCTTACGAGCATTTGTGGCTTTGTCTCCCTTCTCTTTTATGCTCGTACGACTGATGGATCGTCGAAGACATAAGAGGAAGGCTTGGGTGAGCCTCTCGAGCCTTTTAGGTGTCCAATCGAGCTTCTCCTTATTCCTCCTTTCACTTTTTGCTCGCGACGGTCCACAGAGCCGCTTGAGCCTTCAGGTGCTTGATGGAATGTCTCACGCACAAAGGAATGTTTCCTGTGTGCTGTTCTAGCTCTTAAACACTCGATTCATGTGAAAAATGGAGGAATGAGGCGTCTCTTGAGCGTGGAAAGTACCTCACTTTTGCAGTTTTGGAATTTCTTGTACTCTTATCTTGTTCTTTACTTTTTTTCTTCGGCTTCTTATTCTTCTTTCTTTCTTTCTTCTTCTTTGATTCTTTATCTCTTCTCTCGCTTCCTCTGTTGAGTTCGAATGGGAAAGAAATGAGGGGATAAGCCTTTATATACTTCTCACAGACGGTGAAAATGGTGCTCGAACTGCATCTGTCTCAGTGTTGTTGTAACAGGTAAATTGATTTTGTTTATTTATTTTATTTTTTATAGTTATGTTAATAAAAAAATTAAATGGGTATTATCACAATCTCCCATAAAAAAATTGTCTTCGAAATTTAATGTAAAAGAATATATTTCATACCTTAATTGAAAATGTGTGAATATTTTTTTTAATTTTTGATTCCTTCTCCCAAATAGCATCTTTTTCAGTTCCATGCGGCCATAGCACACTAACGAAAGGAATAACTCTATTCACGAGCTGCTTCACATCTTAATCTAAAGTTCTTTCTGTTTCATCTATAAAGGTTAGAGCAGGTTTAATGTCTATAGAGTCTGTGGCAAGCTTACTAGCCTCATCAGCAATATACTTCCACTGTAAAGAGATATGAAAAAAATAATGCACTCCATACACATATCTTGGTAGTGCAATTCTGGATGCCATTTTTCCAATCTTCTTCACGATTTCATATGGATCAACATACCGTTGACTTAACTTTCAAGTTTTTTTAAACCGCTTAACACCATTCATTAGAGAGACCTTCAGTAAAATAAATTCCCCCACATTTTTCCGGTTGGTACTTAACATCATAATACTTTTTCTGCCTATCTTAGACTGCTCTCAATCTATCACGAATTAGTCAGATCTGTTGTGTTATTTCATCAACAAAATCAATACCAATTAATTTTCTTTCACTAGTGTCTACCCAACAAAGAGATGTCCTTCATTTTCTTCTATATAGAGCTTTATAAGAGCCATACCAATACTAGTTTGAAAGCTATTATTATAGCCAAACTTTATCATAAGTATGTGCATTTCTCACTTTCCACCAAAATTAAGAACACAAAGTTGAAACAGTTCTTCTAATATTTGGATCGTTCTATCTAACTAACCATTTATTTGGGGATGAAAAGTTATATTGAATGTCAGTTGAGTACCCAACACCTCTTGAACTTTCCTCCACAGTGTGGATGTGAATCTACTCTTTCGATATGATACAGTTGACTTTGGGACTATGCAATTGTACAATTTCCTTAATGTAAATTCTGGCCAACTTGTCTTACATGATCTATTTGTTTGATAGGCATGAATTGTGCAAGACTTACTTAGAAGATCAATAATCTCCAATACAATATGCCATTAGAGCTAATACTATTAAAATTACTTTCCATGTATTCACTTTTAGCTCTACTCAAATGAAGGTCTTTAGACTCCAATATAGACCACCATAATTCAAATTTTCCCTGAACTCTTTTTTTACTCCTACCCACAAGTAGGATATTATTAGTGAAAAACATACACCAAGGTACATCCTCCTGTAAATGTACAGTAAGAACATCCATAATTAAAGGAAAAAGATATGGGCCTAAAGCCGATCCCTGATGTAATCTAATTGAAATAGGAAAATACTTGGTCCATTCTCCATATATTCGAAGACAAGTAACGTCTCTAGTATACATATCTTTAATGACTTGAATATAAGTCATATTAACACATTTCTTCTCTAGAACTCTCCAAAGGACTTCTCTTGGAACATTATTGTAAGTTTTTTTCTAAATCAATAAAAATCATGTGACTTCTCCTTATTCTCTATGCACTTCTCCATCATACCTCTCAATAAATTTATGGCTTCAATAGTAGATCTGCCCGACATAAATCCAAACTGATTGTGAGAAATATTTGTATCATGTCTTAACTTATGTTTAATTACCCTCCCATAATCTTAAACACATCAACTTAATTCATCTATAATTTGCACTCTTGTGCATCCCATTTATTCTTAAAAATGGGGACCAAAATAATCTTCCTCCACTCCTAAGGCATCTTTTTAAAGTAATATTAAAGAGTTTAGTAATTCAAGAAACTCCTAAATCTCCTAAATATTTCCACACTTAAATTAGGATATCGTCAAGTTCTATTGATTTTCCACCATTGGTTCCTTCAAAGCCTCCCAAAATTCTTTTTTACTAATGTGACGGTAAAAATAAAATATTTTATTTTTATTAATATATTAAAATCACTAGGGTCGATTGTATTTTCAAAAACTTTATTGAAAAGTGTATCAAAATAGCTCACCCATCTATATTAAATATCTTCTTTTAAAAAATACTTTTTGATTTTCATATTTTAATTCACTTAGAGTTAAATTTTTACTTTTCTTATCTCTTTGATTGACTAGATTATACATATATTTTTTATTTTTTATAGTGTCTAATCTATTATAAAGATCACTAAAGCTGAATTTTTAGCGACACAAATTGTTCCCTTAGTTTTCATACGGGCCACCTTATAATTTTCACATTTCTCTAAGCTTTTATATTTAAACTAATTTTTTTAACACTTTTAATATTTTATTTTTTCTTACACATTATTATTCCACCACTAATTATTCTTATTTATGAAATTTTTTTTCTTACGATTCTTCAAGTACATCTTTTGCCACTTGTTTAATTGTATTGTTTTATCTCACATAAAATTTGTTTCTTCACGAGCATCTAAAATCTTAAAATCTTGAAGTTTACTCTAAAGTAAATTTATTTGTTTTTTAGATGTCTTCATCTAATTTTATGATAATAATGTATAGTATTATTTATCTTACAATTTTTCGCATCTTAAAATCCAAAACTAATAATCAATATTGAGTATTTAAAATTTTCACTTGGAATGACCTTATTTTTCATTCTTGACAATCTCAAATAATCAATTTGTGTTTAATTAGATCAATTCTTATAAGTAATAATATGCTTAATTTTTTTTAAATAAAGTATTAATAATAATAAAATCATATGCTAAAACAAAATCTAGTATAGTTCTAACATCTTTATTAATCACTCAAAAATCATAGCCACCATGAATATTTTTAAAATTTTCCCTCTCTACCAACAAGTTCATTTGAATCTCCTTCAATAAAAGTTATTTTTTCAAAAGGTATCATTGTATTAATTTTTCTAAAATATTTCATAATTTTTATTTAGAACCTATATCTAAACCTATTTGAAGGGGAAAAATACTTATAACATTAAAAATCTTAGTATCAACGACAATCTTAATGGTTATAATTCTATCTTCAATTCTATTAATATTTACAATATTATCTTTGAAACTCTTATATATAATTACACCCACCATTTCTAATGCAACTCATACCTGAATGTTAAAATTTAAAACCAAAGTTATCAATCTCCTTAGTTTTTTCTCCAACCCATTCAGTTTGTTGAATACATAAAATAATTATCTTCATATGAACCATAATATCAACTAATTCTATTAATTTATTTGTGAGAATACTTATATTCCAAGATCCTATCATTATATTACTTTAACGGACAAACTTTTTTACTCGCATCTATTTGTAATATGAGAATTCTTGTTTATTTGACACTATACCTGGGCCTTTGCACAAACATACATCTAAGTCTTCTTAAAGACGATTTACTATAAATTTGGAAGCCTTTTGTCTTTGTGGGAACATCCAATACTGGAGCTATCATCAAACACATTTTCAACTTCTGCAAGCTTCCTTACAATGACCCGTCCACTCAAATTTCGCTGTCTTACGAGCCAATCTAAATAAAGACATTGCAATATAAGAGAACCTCTCAATAATTCTCCTGTAATAGCTTCCTAGACCTTAGAAAACTTCGAACTTTTGTAACAGTAGTTGGTTTGAGCCAATCAACTATCTCTTTAACTCTATTCTGATCCACTGTGATACCTTTATTGCTTATCACATGCCCCAAAATTGTTATACTCAACCAAAATTCACACTTTGATAATTTGGCATATAACTAGTTTTCTTTTAGTGTCTATAGAACGATGCAAAGATGATTTGCATGATGAGTCTCATCACCGGAATATTTTAGATTATTGTTGAAAAAAACAATCACAAATCTATCCCATAATGGTTAGAAGATTAAATTCATCAGGTCCATAAAGTCTGCGGGAGCATTTGATAATCTAAAAAACATCACCACAAACTCATAATGCTCATATCTAATATGGAAAGCATTCTTTGGTGATAACCTAAGCACAAATCTATTTTGTAAAATAGGGAAGCCCCTTCCAATTGATTAAAAAGTCATCAATCCTTGGTAAATGATATTTGTTGTTGACTTTGAATGCATGGCTTTAAGCTCCATCTTTCATTTTTATAAACTCCAATCTCTTTCTTAATAAAAAGTGCTGGAGCTTCCAATGGGAAGTGCTTGACCCGATAAATCCTTTTTGTAATAAGTTTTGCAGTCTTCTCTTTAATTATGGAAACCCCTTGATTGTCATTCTATAAGATGCTTTTTCTACTAGTTCTATACCTTGTATTGAATCAACAAAGAAATCTATCTCTTCTTGGAGGCAAACCAAACAAATTATCTATGAATACTTCGGGATATTCCTTTACCACTGATATATTCTCTAACTTCTTCAGTTCTCTTGCAACATCAATGACTTGAGCTAAGAAGCCTTGACACTCTTTTGCTAACAATTTGAATGTCTTTAAGTTGGATATCATCATAGATAAGACTCATTCTATCTTCCACAAATTTGAATTCTTCTTTTCTAAGGATATTCGATTTGACTATCTTTTTTGAGCAATTGTTGGTTGTGAAATAATTAGATAGCTAATCCATTTCTTGAATCACTTCGAATTTGGTTAGTGTAACACTACCAAATTCACCTTCAAGCTTTTATCACTTATTGTCAGATTCACACAATAACTTCTATAATTCATTATGCGAGACCCATTAGGCAGAATAACAGATGACATCAGATATTCTGAATAGTTCCAATCCTTCGAATCTCACAAACTCTTTAGAGATAAACGAATGCGATGCTATAATATTAAATAGAGTTTTGACTAATTTGGTTTTGGATAAATATAAAAGTCATAATAAGGAGAATATTGAAGTTTCGAAATAAATAAAGATTTGGTAGATCTACTGAAAAGGAAATGCATGTAATGATAGCAGTTGAATCATTTGCTTCCTGTTGAATCAGTGCATATAGTCTATGTTTTGTACACCCTGACATGTCTGGCTCGGAGCTGATGCCGATCTTGATGACTCAATTGACTTTTGTCCGCCAAAAGTCCTCTAATAAGTTGAAGCACTACCTCTAGTATCTGTAGGTCTCTGGCCCAAAGTAGGACACGATCTCGCACCCAAATCAAGTGTTGGTGTTCGATAAAACATTCTCCTCTATGTGCCCTTCCAAACATGGCATAGATGGTCTTTCTGCTGCTGCCAATGCTACTACCACTACTGCTGAGTCGAGGTTTCTTCAGACTAAATTGCCTTGTTGAACAACACACGGGCCGGTACTCTCTCTTATCAATCCCCTATTAATGAGATCTCACACTCTCCTCTGTAATTCCACATACTATGCCGACCTTAACCTATATGCACGCCTGTTTGACAACACTAATCTTGGGATAAGATCTATAACTTTTTGAATAGCCCTAAGTGATGGTAAACCCTCTGGTAGGTTGTCAGTCATCACCCGCTGAAACTCAACTAATAGTGGTTGCACCATATTTGGTGGATCCATCTCTCCAGTTCTCTCTAAGATGACTAACTAAGATACTTTTTGGGACCAGGTATGGTCATTATGAATTCTCAATTATGTCTTTTGGTTTCAACAATACTCCTGCTATATTTATGGACCAAATGAATCGGATCTTCAAACCTTATGTGGATCAGTTTATCATTATTTTTATTCATAATGTTTTGATATATTCAATAACTGATGCTGATTATGTCAAACATCTACGAAGTATTAGAGTTGTTAAGACAGAATCAGCTATATGCAAACGTGCAAAATGTGAATTTTGACTGCGAAATATTGCATTTTGGGGCATGTTATCAGCGACCAAGGAGTCTCAATGGATTCTCAGAAGGTGAAAACAATTGTGGAGTGACTTACTCCAAAGAATATTACAGATGTATGTGGTTTTTTTGAATTGACCGGATATTACAGGAAATTCGTTAAAGGATTTTTATAGATAAACATGTCGTTGTCTATGCCGATTAGGAAAGATGTTCAATTTGAGTTGAATGCAGAATATGAAATTTTCAAGAGTTGAAGAAACATTTGAATACTATTCCTAGCCGACCTATTGAGCGATTCTCGGTTGTAGAATTTGATCGAATGACTGTGATAGGGTGAAACGTTAAATACCATATTTCTTTCATTTTCGTCTCCCTCACTTGGTTTCACACACCTGAAATCTTGCATGAGGGAAAGAACTGGGAGTGGGGTAGTGGATGCAGCATTTAACGTAATTCCACATGGATCTCAGCCATTCGAAGCATCTCACAGCTGAGAATCATATAAAATGGTGGTGGCTATAATGATTATGCGTGACTAGGGAGAAGATTATGATTAAATAAGGTAAATTAAGTTTAGGTAAACTTATAATTTTAAAATTTTATATCTTCTCATACGTTCAAAATTCATGCATAGTGTTATTTATCGAATTGATTGATTTGATAGTTGGAATTTTATAAAATTGCTTCGGTTGAATTTTGGGGATATGAAATTTGGGGACTTTTATCTGATTCTCAAATTCTGGGTGTTACATGATTCAAGTAGAGATATCACCACTAGTTCAGACACTCTTTATGTGCGTCTATGTTCCATATTATTAATTAAGTCCTTATTTATTGGTCTTATAACTAAAAGCTTGTATTACTGTATCTTGTTGATTTTGGCGTAGTGGTTTTGATCCCTCTGCTGCTGTGTATGTTTGTGATTAAATCTTTAATGGCGGGCAAATGGACAAATTATAAAGTTGATTTCAATATGCCTGTGTATTTCTTTTTGTTTGAAGGTTTTGTAACCAATTTTATTTTACTAGAGATCATTATCCTACTAAGTTTTGTTTCTTTAAAAATCTCTTGCTGGAATTTGAGTTATAATTCTTAAAAAAATATTAAAAAGGCTATTACTAAACTTGTTGAGTTTGAAAAGGCTTAAAGTTATTCCCTTATTAGAACTATTGCAGCTTTGCTTAATATCTAAGAAAAAATCTTCTATATCTCACGTAAAGCCTACACGCCATCTTTATAACCATTTATGGCCTAATTATATCATACTAAAGCTTTATATCTCATGTGTATTCGTCAAACAAATAGTTTGACGTAAGAAGATGTATAATCACAAGGTCATTCTATATCTGATTTTATTAAATATGAATCTATACACTAAGTATACACTAGTCCACCCCATAATATGTTGGTGAATCTGAAAAATTGAATCTATAGTGGAGTTTGATTGAAATTTTGACTCCCAATCTAAATTAAATCAGAATATGAATGTATCTCTGAATTTAACATTAAATAACCAGGTTATCCTTGTTGAAGATATTGAATTTGTTAAGCAATTTAATAATGCAAACCTTGAGGAAGTTTCTGCTAATTTTCCCTGGTGACAGCCTCACCAATTTCAATTACATTTTTGGTTTCCTGATTTATAGATTTATACAAAACGTTTATTGTTAAAGCCTGCTTCTATCATCAAATTCATGAATTTATTAATAATACTTGCTTTTAAAGAACTTGAAATTTAAAACTTCATCTACATTTGATGAAATCAAAATGCACAAAATTTATGATACCGAATCTTTAAATCTTTGATTTATTTCTCTTTAAAGAATTTGTCAATTCATATGAAACACATCTCATTAGTTGGTCAATATCAAAATTTTATTTAATTTAATAAACATAAAGTTTTAAGTTGTCATCATCTCCCCGTAAGAATTATTAATAAAATCTTCATTAAAAAAATATTTAAGTATTTTTTAGCTACCCTTGCATGCATTCATATATAGGGGAGTCAAGGTCAGGCCTATTACGTTCCCTGAGCTTGAACTCAAGTTCACTAGCGACGCTCATGCTCGTAATGTAATCGAGCTCGATGACACAATCGGGAGGTTCATTCGTAATAATCTTACTGATATGGTGACAAAAATATGGAAGGAGTGTGAGGGATAAAGAGTGGTTCAAAGTGCTTTGCTTAGAAGGCATTGGCGATTATGTCAAATTGATGAAGTAAATACACTTTGGGCCATTACGTAATGGAATAGGCTACGATTGTGTGAGAGATTCATGTGGGATGTAAGAAATGGAGAGAGCAAATAAAATATCATCTCCTTTTTTTAATATCCCCTTAACATTTCTTTATTTTCAAATATATCATATTCTAAAATTTTATATTAATGAGATGGCTTGCCGAGTCATATGCCACACAAAATCAAGCTTGAGCTATGGTTTGCCAATCTTGGCTCACGAGTTCATAATGAGTCAAGTTACCTGCTAGCTTGCTTCGCCTATACTTCTATTTATATGCATGATTTGCTTGAAGAGATTCACTAGAAGCTTGTTGTGAACTAATATAATTTTAATTCTATTGAAGATGCTAAAAAAAGTGTGGAATCTAAGATGATAAGATTATGATTGGTCTAAATTTATAAGATTATCCTCCAACAACTTCATAAATTAATTTGCTGAGAAAAAGGATCATGTAAAGTTATGTAACAAATTGGCATGAATGCTTACAATTTAGAAATGTTAAAAAAAATTAGCTTTGTTATAAATGTATATGACAAATAATCTTAATTTATTAGAATTAATTGAAAATATGACACTGAATAGGACGCAGTGGAGGAGAAGGATTCATGTAGCCGACCCCAGTTAGTGGGATAAAGAGTTTTGTTGTTGTTGTTTGTTTTTGTATATATATTATATTATAAATTTTTTTTCAAATGACAATTTCCGTCGTCTTTGCTAGGGTTTCACATGGTGATTTCCGTCGTCTATGATTCAGTCGCGTTTGAAGGAAAAGGGCTCGAACCTCATGGCCTCTGTTCCGACCTTCGCCTACTGCGTTTAGTCGTTTCTCTGCTTCCGTAGTTTCGCGTCTTCAGCTTCGTCTGTTTCGACGCCGAGCTTCTGTCAGTTTGCGTCTTCGCATCTCCTTGCTTTCTATATTTGCGTCTTTTGCTACGTCTGCGTTCGTCTACTGCGCTTACGGAGCATCGTAGCATGTGGACTCTCCCTGCTTTGATTGGTGCTCTCCCTCCTTTGGTTGAAACCGACAAAGCCTTCTTCACCCACGTGGTGGGTAAGCATTTGGTGTAGTCGACGGTTATCTTCCCCTCAAGCTATAAGAAATATCGTGATGGTAAATGTGATTGCCCTTTTGTTAAGAAGACAAGTAGGAAATGTGGGAAATCAACTCTTTTTCTCTGCTTTAGAAATTTCAATATTGACTGAGAAATACAAGTTCGCTCTTATTAGAGAATTTCAGTGGGGGCACCCACCTATAGAAGTTATCAAAAAGAGTTTTGATAATCTCAAACTAGTAGACAAGTGGAAAGTGAGACTTTTTGATGAAGACAAGTGTTGATTTAGTTAATCATGACTGAAGACTATGCTCGGATTTTCTCTAAAAAGTATCTTAACATTGCAGGAAAGTTAATCAAGTTACTCAAGTGATCTCCTGATTTTGACCTAAACCATGAATTTCACACTGTACCAATATGGTTTAGTTCATTCGATCTCAAACTGTATTTTCTTAATCATCAGGTTCTCTACTCTATTAGGGTTGGTGATCCTATGAAGCTAGATCTACCCACCTTCAATCTAACCAGACATTCTGTTTTCAGAATACTTGTAGAAAGAAATATCACTTTACCTGATATTATAGAAGTCTGGCTGGGCATAACTTATAATGTATATTGACAACAAATTGTCTTGGAGCATAAAACTTTTTATTGTACCCATTGTAAGATGTTTGGGCATACCCTTGACAAATGTCACAGACTCCATCCTAACTTGAAATCTAAAGCTCAAGTGCATAAGGATGGGTCTAACCCCACTGCTCTGGACACATCTGCTCCACTTGTGGAAGAAATTACTACAAGACAATAATTGGTGTCTGATTTAATTGCTCCTGAGGACACCCCCTGACAATACTGTTTTTGTTTCCGTGATTGATGTGTTGCCGGATGGCTCTGCTGGGCAACCTACACCTTCAAATCTTATTGAAAACAATACTGAAGGATCATTACCTACAAAGGATAATGTTCGAACTGATAATCATGAGAGCCTTGCAGCTCCTCATCTTCAGGAAGTATCCGGTGCAAAGGTGATAATTCATACTTCATATACACTAGAACCTTTTGTTGTTAAAATGGTTGACAATCTTTCTACTGCGATTCTACCACCTCATCCGAATGAGCAAGTCGTTGTTGTTAGTCAGGCGTAAGGGTCTCATCAGCTTATACATGCCTGGTAATTTGTTGATCAACACACTGATCAGATGAGCCAGCCTTCGGATGAGGAATGACATGTTTACACATCTAGGACAAAAAATAAGAATGTAGACCTACTTGAGTTTAGAAATCTAATGGATGATACATTGGTTACTTCGAGTAACGACACGCAACTCACCAATTTGTTAGCTGTCTCTCCTTCTAGAACTAGAGGCAGAAGCAAGACTAAATTTGGTCGTCCCTAACTTTTTTGCGTGTTTTGGTGGTTTTAATTTTTGGTCTTACATGTATCTTTTCTTTTTTTTGAATTTTTTGTGTATTGCACTGTGTGAGTAGGATGCCTTTTTTGGGCCCTCATACAACATATTTGTATCTTTTCCATTTTAGTATATTAACCCTTGGGTTTTTTAATATATATATATATATATATATATATATTTATATATATATTTATAGAAAGAGCTACTCATGGCTCCATATGCGTTAATAACAAAAGCAGTTACAAAATATTTGAGGGAAAAAGGATCCCCGCTAAAAATAAAGAAAATACATATAGTCTTAGGCGCTCCTTTTTCCGCATTACAACTCCACTCAAAAAGGAAATAAAGATGAAACAAAGTTAAATGTGAACCAAAATATACATGCATCTAACTAAAAAGTATACCAAAAAATTAAAGTAATACCCCATATGAATATGTATAAGGAATGAAGCAGAAGGTAGCGCAAGTTGCAAGCAAAAAACCAGACGTCTTGAAAGTTATAAATAGCAGCAACAAGCAAATCCCAAAATTCAAAAACTTGTAGCTCAAAAATTGTGAAAACACTAAACAAGCAAGAAGACAAGTGAGCAAAAAAAGAAAGTTAATGCTCCATGGTCCTCCAACTCCCCTTCCAGAAATGCATATCATAAAAAGGAGCCACTTTCCAGTCCAAGAGAAAGAGTGGAAGGCCCGTATAAATTTGGAGCCATGAGCCTCCAAATCGAAGATATCAAGCCCGTTTATAGAAAAAAAAGGTAAAGCTAGAGCAATATACTTAACCTCCAATACCCAATCTCAACCGTGAATCTAGAAAAATTAATGCAAATCGCATATGTCGTATCTCCACTAAATCCCCCCCAAGCCGAAATCTGATGTAAGACCCAACTCCAATGCCACCAAAACATAGCCAAAGTAAGGAGCCCTGAGTCTCCCAAAATAATCATCTCATATGTAGCAAAGGAGCCCTGGGCCTCCATGCTCATTTATAAAACCATCCACCATGTGAAGCAAATATATATGCTGCCTGCTCCCACAAAACCAAGCAACCAAAGCACCCGGAAGTGAATAAATAGGAGTAAATACAGGACAAAAAGAGCCTGGGCCGAAACATACCACCTAGCTAAAGAAATTAATTTAAGAGGAAACATCCCTTCGAATATAAGGAGCATCGATATTGTCACCAACTTGCAGAGTGTGTAAAGAAGGGGGGGAGTAGATCCCACTCTACAAATATAAGTGGAACTACCTAAAATAGCAAGCCAATTAGCTGGTTGATTACCCTCCCGGTAATTGAAACTCCACATGACATTCATATTTGAGATTAAGCTTTTAATCATCTTTATATAATAATGTATATTCCAAGGGGCGTCGACACCATTTGCCAAAAAATCAACCAAGATACGATTATCACATTCAAAAATAATAAACTGCAGGTGAGAAATTGTGCCATAATATCAGTCGTTAAAATAGTTCGAGCCTCAACCTCTATAGGAGTATCAGCATAAGAAAGAGATGAAAAGAAAAGAGTACAGTTCCCTGCATAGTTCCTAGCAATGCCCCCACATCCAGCACTGTTGGCTTTCCAACTCCCATTCGTGTTAAACTTTATCCACCCTCTAGGAGGTGATCGCCATCTAACCAAGATCGGTGGATGAGGGAGCCTCCTCTTATCCAAATTTGTATGTCCCAAAGAAAGAAAATAATTGATGCCTGAAAAGAAACTTTTTTTAAAACTCTCATTCTCCACAATTTATTAATGTAGACAATGATATTAGTAAAAACCATCATGAATAATGTCATTACGAGCCATCCAGATAAACCAACATATGATGTAAGGGTTGGTTTATCTGGATGGCTCGTAATGACATTATTCATGAAGGTATGGCCATTTAGAATATGTTGGTCATAAGAAAAGGGAGGACAACATAGTGGGTTTGGAAAAATCTAGAAAGTAGGATCTTTCCCCCGGTATACAATGCACCCAAAAGTTCTAAAAGATAGTTACATGTATACCCAAAAAACAAATTAAAAAAATAAACTGCAGCGAAATAGGAAGAAAAGTAAGTAAAATGAGAGAAATGCGACATAACAAAAATTGAAGTAATCATCTAAAAGAGGCTATTCCTCGGCAAGAGTAGCAGAACTGTAAAGAGATGCAAAGAGATGAGGATTAATAGAGCATAAAATCCTCCCCAAATCAAGAAGCTGAAGACATTTAGGGATGAAAGGAGACCGTAAGCCATACTATGGTGAATATCTGACATAAGGTAGATTCAAAGAGTCTCCCCTTAAAAGTATATTAAGCTTTTTGGGAGGCACTAAACCAGTAAAGACACCCGAAAAACCACGTTTAGCTAACAAATCCGCTGGTGCATTTCCCTCCCTGTATATAAAATTCCATATGACCTGAAGGTCACCTGAAGGTCATGAGAAGCTATAAATTTCCAAATCTTATTAAGACAAATAACTAAATTCCAAGAGGCTCTTTTTTCTAGTGATGAAATCCAGAGAACAGAAGAATCCAATTCAATAAAAATTGTAGGCCAATTAAAAGTAACAACAACATTTAGAGCCAGAAATACTGTCGAACCGTCCGCTTTAGTAGGAGTTACAACCCAGGCAGCAGAAGAAAAATAGAAGAGACACTTAGCCCAAATTATTTCTAAAAATGATCCCAACATCGGCTTTGCAAATTTTCCAACTTCCATTAACATTTATTTTGATCCAGCCGGGGGGAGGGAGCTGCCAATATATTAAAGATGGCCTCCAACCCTCCTTAGGGAAAGATCTAGGCAGCAATCGTATCTGTTTAGAAGCCTTTGCATGGTAGGCAAGATTGTAAGAAATAGTGGAGAGAGGGGAAGAGGAAGAGAGCTCATGTTTCACATTGTTTTTAGCACACCAAATAAACCACAAAGTTATATAAGGAATGAGATCAATCGTTGTGACCGATGAACCACAAGATTGCCAAGCAAGTAAGCAATCTTCAATATTATGCCAAGTAAAATTTTTCAAACTAGAAATCTTTCCCAAACCATGCTATATCTTCCTAGCGAAGGGACAAAAGTAATATGAATGTGAAGCACTTTCTTGGGAATATATATTATATATATATATATATATATCAAGGCGTTGGATTCTTCTCTATTTTTATCTCCTTCCAATTTTACTTCCAATACATCATCTACAAAATTTTCAAATAGTCACTTATATTGAAGCTATAGTTGGTCATGGCATCTTGTCGATTATTGATGGTGTGTAGAGGAGATAGATCTATATGTGTGATAGTTCATGGACATTTTTATAGAAACTTTGTTAATTATGCCTAAATTTATTTAATGAATGCTAGCTAAATAATTTGCTGAAACTGAAATTGTTCAAGCCTAAGAACTGATGAAAGGATCAGATCTCACAATTATCATGGAAATTTTGAAATGCAGTGCAGTGTATTTTTTTTGCATTTAGATTTTTTTTTTCTTTGTTATGTTATATTTGGATTTTAATTAGGTGTCTGTCCGGAACTTATTTTATATTCGAGTCATTGTTTAGATAGATTTTTAAGTATGCTTATAACGCACAAAAATACTATGAGAGGTTTCAATTGGTCTTTCATTTTAGGCTGATAATCTCTTATGTTGGCCAATTCATGGTTCATGTAACCTTTTGGTGGATGTATAGAGCTACTTGTGCTTGACCTAGAGACAAGTTGAGGTTTAATTTTGTGTGGCTTATTTTTCTTTTTTTATTGTTCCTCTTCTTTTTATTTTTATTATTAATTGAACGAGAGATTGTATGTTATCAAATTTGCAGCATTCTAGTTTTCTTTCATCTGTGTTCCTGATAAGTTTTATTGTTTAATTACTTTCAGGTTTTAAATATTTTGAGGTTTAATTTTTGTGTGACTTATTTTTCTTTTTCTTATTATTAATTGAATGAGAGATTGTATGTTATCAAATTTGCTGCATTCTATTTTTCTTTCATCTGTGTTCTTTCATAAGTTCAATTGTTTAATTACTTACGTGTCTTAAATATTTCAGTGGAATTGGATTTTAACTTTTTTTGTCCTTCCTTGTAAGTTTTGAATGTTTGTTTAATATAAATTTCTCGTGTCTTTTGTAATTTTATGTTTGTTGTATTGTGGGCTACGTTGCAGGTTAGATCTACTTCAGGAACTCTATAGCAGCACATCCTACCACACAATGACAATTTAAATGAAGCAGAATATAAAGTATAAACTCTTAGATATCTAAATACGAAATTGCTATATTTAATTTTAGTGATTTAAATATAAAAAAAGGGACTGGAAATTTACTTTTCTTAGTCTTAACAGAGTCTGGATATATTGGAAACAACATAAAAAAAGTGAATTGACATTGATAGAAATTTCTTCTAAATTACCTTCTCAATCTATAATCGCTTCATAAATCACACTGAATCTTTTTGCCCCCTTTCAAAACTAGCCTCCTTTATAATTCTCCATGTAACGGAAATATCATCTTTTGAGCTTTAGGGGGATAAGTTTCTCAAAACATTAGGAGGTTCTTGTGCTATTGTGAGGTTAGAATTGGATGAAGCATAAAATCTCTGGCAATTTAATTTTAATCAAGGTGATCATTTTTTTGTTTTTAGATAAGGTTTCCCTTCTTTTCGTACCTTCTCCTGCAGAATCGATTTCAATGCATAAAAGGTAAGATTTTAAGAGTCATTTGCCCCTTTTTTTGTTTTTTATTTTATTTATTTATTTGTGATTGCCATTTTCTATTTGGAAAGACCAAATAATTGATGGAATTGTATAAGAAACAAGATGTAATAGTTCTCCTGTTTGGTTGTGTTTCGATTCTGTAGTGATTGCAATCCCTGCTATTGACAATTAGTGAGCTTTTTCCCTTTTTTTTTTCATTGTATTTTCTAGAAGTATGAAGATTTTTTTTTTAATTTATTCATCTTTTCTCATTTTCTTGACTAGTGGCATCCTCATTTTTTTATCTTAGTATTTAATGACTAGTAAAATGATCTTAATTCATACAGGTAATAATTATTTGTTACTCAAATATGTTATGTATAACTTTACATTGGAGTAGGTTTCTGTTATGGTATGACTCATATACCATATAGGGACAGACGCTGGATCGAAGCGGAAGAATCTGTCCAAATTGAAAAGTTACGTGGGTTGGGGTGCGAGGGCAAAACCCCACGGTATTGTACATGGGTAATGCTGTAATTACATATTGTGCTTAAGGTTTACTTCTGGGTTATAAATAGGCCTGTTAGTAACCCCAGGAGGTATCCCTCTATTCTGTAATCTCCTTCCTGAATAATAAAAGAAACTCGCCGCTCTGTTTCCGAGGACGTAGGCATCTTTGTCGAACCTCGTTAAATCTCTTTGTGTTCTTCTGGATTTGTGTCGATTACTGTTTTTCTTCGCCCTAATTTTCTTGACAAGTGGTATCAGAGAGAGGTTCGAGGGCAAGGAAGAAATTTCGTTGGCGCGAGGAAGATGATTTGGTGGCTAGGGCCTTCTAGAGCTCCGGTCAGCGTCGCGAAGGAAGTTTCGCCAACAGGCGAGATCTGCGAACGACGGATCTTGCACGACGCAGGCACAAGTTTTCGCGCGAAGGGTAGAAGTTTCGCGTGATGGGGTTTTGCATCGGGGCTCTTTTGCGACGCAGGAGGAAGGGAGTTCCGGGCAGGCGAACCAGAGAGGAAGAGTTTTTGGAGGAGGCTTTGCGCCAGGAGAGCTGCGGAGCTTTCGGGAAAGGAAGGCGTCGTGGGTTCTGCTGAAAAGGCCAAAAAAGGAAGGAGCGCGGTAAAATTCGGACTTTCCATTGCTGGCCTGAGGAATCAGGGAATCTTTAATTTCAACTAGAAGAATATTCCCTGGTGACAGGAAGACATTCTTTGCTGCGGGGCCCGAGGAATTAAGGAATCTTTGATTTCTACTGAAGGAATATTCCCCAGAGATACGAGATAATTTTCAGATGACGTTTTCTGATGCGAAATTCGAGGTGGTGAAGTTCAACGGAACTGGTAACTTCGGATTATGACAAATCAGGGTGAAACATCTGTTGGCTCAACAGAGTATTTTGAAAGCTTTGCGGGCAATAAAACCAGATGTCATGGAGGATGAAGATTGGGAAGAATTGCAATAGCAAACGACAGCGACGATACAACTATGTCTAACAGATAAGGTTATGTATCACGTGATGAATCTGAAATCTCCATGAGAAGTTTGAAAAAATTAGAAATTCAGTTTATGGCAAAATCTTGGATGAACAAGTTGTATTTGAAGCAAAAGTTGTATGGGCTGAAGATGCAAGAATATTCTGATCTGGCACAGCACGTGAATGACTTCAATCAAATAATCACCGATTTATCACGGCTTGATGTGAGTATTGAGGATGAAGATCGAACGATGATGTTATTGTGTTCACCGTCTTTTTCTTATGAACACCTGGTGACTACTCTGAAATATGGGAGAGAGATTATCAAAGTTGATGAGATTATTGCAGCGTTGTTAGCTCACAACCAGCGGAAGCAGAATATAAGGGAAAGCTCTCACGACGACAGTTTATATGTTAATGATAAGCAGAATCGTGGAAGGAAGAAAGAGAATGAGAGATCTGGAAGGCAAAATTCCATAACAAAGTATAGAGGCAAAAAGGAAATTCATTGCTACAGCTGCAATGAGCCAGAAGCGAGATTGTCCAAAGTTGAAGAAACAGACTGGGGAGAAAGGTGATACTTTATCAAATCTGTAAATGTGGTGCAAAGTGAAAATTCAGATTGCAGTGATGGCGATATGCTCTCAGTTTCATCAATTGAGTGCACGGATGCATGAATTATAGATTCAAAGTGCTCTTATCACATAACACCTAACAATGAATGGTTTACTTCATACAGGTCAACTAATTCTGGCTTGGCCTATTTGGGTGATGATAGATGCTGCAATATTATTGGTATTAGAGAAGTCAGAATTCAGATGTATGATGACACGGTTAGAACGTTATGTGATGTTAGACATATTCCATATCTGAAAAAGAATCTGATTTCCTTGGACACTCTACACATAAATGGTTCTATTCCTAAGGCAGATGAGGATAGAGAAACCATTAGTTGTTAAGGGTGTACTGACAGTGATGAAAAGAAAATTGACTGCAGGTAATATCTACAGACTGTTAGGGAGTACAGTTGTAGATGAAGTTCATTCTGTTGAGTCAGATAATGACAGTACAAAATTATGACATATGCATTTGGGTCATCTCAGTGAATGTGGGATGACAAAATTACATAGAAGAAATTATTGCATGAGGTTAAAAGCTGCAAGCTCGATCTTTGTAAGTTTTGTATTCTTGAAAAACAAATTAGAGTCAGTTTTATGACTGGAAAGCACAAAACTGAATGAATTTCTTGATTATGTGCATTCTGATGTATGGGGCCCTACTAGGGAGTTGTCATTGGGAGGATCTTTAGTATTTCGTTACCTTTATTGATGATTTCTCCAGGAAAGTTTGGGTGTATTTCTTGAAGAAGAAATCCGAAGCCTTCTCTAAATTCAAGCTGTGGAAAGCTGAGGTGAAGAAGCAAACTGACAGAAAGATCAAGTATTTGAGGTCTGATAATGACACAGAGTATACAGATTCACAGTTTTAGAAGCACTGTGAGGAGCATGGGATTCAGAGGCATTTTTCAATGCGTAAGACACCACAGCAGAATGGTGTTGCAAAAAGGATGAACAGATCCTTAAGTGATAGGACGAGGTGCTTGAGACTGAAGTAGGACTTCCTAAGAGTTTCTGGGCAGGGACTGTGAATATGACATGCTATCTCATCAATAGATCACATCGAGCATCATTGGGTGGCAAAGTCGCAGAAGAGGTATGGACAGGTAATCTAGTTAAATTTGATCATTTACGAATTTTTGGATGTCCTGCTTATGTGCATGTACTTGGAGATGAAAAATTCAAACTTGATGCAAAATTCAAGAAGTACATCTTTCTGGGCTACAAGAAAGGTGTGAAAGGATACAAGTTTTGGGATTCGATTACAAAGAATATAGTGATCAGCAGAGATGCAGTTTTTGATGAGCAGTTTATGTTACAGCAGAATCAAGACAAGGTGTCAGAGTTGAGTTACAGTTCAGATGTAGTGCAAATAGATTTAGAACAACAACCAGTAACTTCTGAGAGAGGTGAAAGTTCAAATTCAACACCTGGTGATTCTATTTCAGATGATCTGCAGAATTATAATCTAGTCAGAGATAGACAGAGACACACCAATATAAGACATCCTAGCAGATTGAGTTATGAAGACTTAGTCTCATGTGCACTTCTCATCAGCAGTGATGATCCATCCACTTTTCAAGGAGCTATCACTAGCCAGGAGAAAGAGAAATGGATGGGTGCAATGGTTGAGAAGATGGAGTCTTTGCAGAAAAACCGTACTTGGGAGCTAGTTCAGCTTCCTGAGGGAAAGAAGGCTATTGGTTACAAGTGGGTGTACAAAAAGAAACCAACAATATCAGAAAAAGAAGGGAAAAAGTTCAAGGCTCGACTGGTTACAAAGAGATTTTCACAACAGAAGGGGATAGATTATGATAAAATATTTTCTCCTGTGGTTAGACATACTTCAATCAGGGCAGTGCTTGCATTAGTAGCTATTTGGGATTTGTATTTGGAGCAGATGGATGTTAAAACTATTTTCCTGCATGGTGATTTAGAAGAGCAGATTTACATGGAGCAGCTAGAAGGGTTCACTCAACCTGGACAGGAGCATCTGGTTTGTAGGTAAAAAAAAACCGCTGTATGGGCTGAAACAGTCTCCAAGACAATTGTACAAGCGGTTTGACTCATACATGATGCAGATTGGCTACAGACGATGTGAGTATGATTGTTGTGTTTATGTGAAGAGTCTTGATAATGATTCTATTATTTTTCTGTGACTGTATGTTGATGATATACTGATTGCTGCAAAGAATATGAATGATGTTCGTGGTTTGAAAGCTTTATTGAGCCAGGAATTTGACATGAAAGTTTTGGATCCTACAAAGAAGATTCTTGGAATGGAGATTCATCGAGATAGAGGCTCAAGACGATTATGTTTATCTCAACGAGGCTATGTTGTGAAAGTGTTGGAAATGTTTGAGATGAGCAAAACAAAGCCTGTAAGCACTCCTTTGGCAAATCATTTTAAGCTTTTTCAAAACAGTGTCCTAAGACTGATACAAAAATTGAAGACATGGCAAAGATTCCATATGTCAGTGCAGTTGGCTGCTTGATGTATGCAATGGTATGTACTCGTCCTAATTTGGCTCATGCTGTTAGTCAAGTTTGCAAATACATAGCTAAACCTGGAAGGCGGCATTGGGAAGCAGTGAAGTGGATTTTCAGGTATCTGAAGAGTACTGTAGGACATGAAATTATTTTTGACAGTCAGCAGAATGATCATTCAGTTGTTGGGTATGTTGATTCAGACTATGCAGATGATTTGGATGGCAGAATGTCTACAACTGAGTATGTGTTTATTCTTGGTGGAGGGCCTATATATTGGAAATCAACAATTCAGTCTATTGTGACATTGTCTACAACTGAAGCAGAGTACATGACAGTAGCTGAAGCTGCTAAAGAAGTCTTATGGCTTGCTGGGCTAGTAAAGGAACTGGGCGTTGAGCAAGCTGGAGTTCAGTTGCATTGTGACAGTCAGAGTGTTATTTATCTGGCTAAGAATCAGGTGTACCATGCGAGAACCAAGCACATTGATGTCAAGTATCACAAGATCAGAGGGTTGATTGGTTATGGGGAGATACTGTTGCAAAAGGTTCATATTGATAAGAATGCAGCTGATATATTGACCAAGCCAGCTACTATCAACAAGTTCTTACATTGCTTGAACTTGTTGAATGTTTGCAGTTGCTAGAGAAGTATGGTGGCCCAACCCACAGTGGTGCAGGTGTAACTCCCAGGTATTTTTCTTCTAGGGGCTGGATATTCACCAAGATGGAGATTTGTTATGATATGACTCATATACCATATAGGGACAGACGCTGTATCTAAGCGGCGCGGAGCGGAAGAATCTGTCCAAATTAGGAAGCTACGTGAGTTGGGTGCGGGGGCAAAGCCCCACGGTATGGTACAGGGGTAATGCTGTAGTTACATATTGTGTTTAGGGTTTACTCTTGGGGTTATAAATAGGCCTGTTAGTAACCCCATGAGGTATCTCTCTATTCTGTGATCTCCTCTCTGAATAGTGAAAGAAACTCGTCGCTCTGCTCCCGAGGACGTAGGCATCTTTGCCGAACCTCGTTAAATCTCTTTGTGTTCTTCTGGATTTGTGTCGATTACTGTTTTTCTTAGCCCTAATTTTCTCAACAGTTTCACATATTTTTGGAGGACCGGATAACTAGGAGAAAATGCACTGAATATATCATTTTATGTACCATCTTTTCTTTGGTTGAGTTAATCTATACCTTTTTGTGTGATAATTTCTGGAGCCAATATTTAGTTTAATGAACTTGATCACTCAAGTTTACCGTGGTTGGCAATAAAAATATAGATGGTACGATTCTTCTTCTCTTTTTCTTTTTCTTTCTTAAGTGATCCACTATACCTAATTATGGATGGGATCTCATTCTCATTCTCAACTCAATTAAGTATTATTGAATCTAGATGAAATTTATTGTTCTCTATGATATGATATGATATATTTACTCATAATTATGAATTTCCTTCCGGTCTCGATTAACTTTAATCCATTCCCAAGACAAGTTCAATTGCATTCATGGTCAACTTAATCCTTCTTTAGTTTGAGCCAACTTGTTGAATTAGATTCCAGCAGAAGATGTTCTAAAACAAAAGTTTGTTTGATTTTTAAGTTAAAACTTTGGTCTTATTTAAATCCAGGCTTTATTTTATAAAAATATTATTGATATTACATATAATCTATATTAATTGTCAATATTGATTTGCTTTATACTATAAAATGGCTTAGCAACTGTGAATACTTTTTTGGCGTTGGCATTTAAATAGGGTAAATTGACATCTTTTGACTCATTGCAAAGTTGTGATCTTCGAACTTTTTAGCAGTGAGATTACAAGTTAGTTTTGGGTTTTGTTACTTTAGCACTGATTATAGAACTAACTCTTTTTTTAAATAATTGAATGATCAAGCAATTTCATGGTTAAAAATAGAACCGGAAATAGAATACTTGGCCTGCTCTTATTAAAATTCTTTAAGTCTTCAAACCAATCTAGATTGTCTGAAATTGGTCTCATCTATTGCTTTCTTATTAAAAATAAAAAATGCTCATTGAAGGGAGCTGAATTATCATGTATTGTTTTTAATTGATAAAATAAAAAATGGACTTAGTGAAAGAGCTGAGTTGCAGTTAATACTGTTTAGATGTGAAGTCCCAATTGAACAACCAACAAATTGGTAGACACAAAGAGGGCCAATGCCTAAACAGAAGGAAGAAAAATGTTTGTGATAGGATCATGGCTATTTATTATTTTGTTTGTGTCCTGGTTCCTGTGGGTCTAGAAATGAATTGATATTTGGGTGTTATGATTAAGCCTAACATTGCCTTTTATAGTATTGGTTTTCCTTTTTGATACGCGGCTTCCATAGGCACATTGTTCCTGTCGCAAGCCTCAAATAGAAGTGAAATTCCGCATTTAATAAGTTTCTTAAATAAGGTGCATCAATACAGCTTCAGTAAGCATAACCCAAGCATCAAATAATGCTCATTCCCTATCATAAAGTATGAGCTCAATTCTTCTGGTAGGTTCCCCTTGCAGTGATCATTGGTAAGCTTAACAAAGAATGCTAAAACATACTGTCTAGTTTGCAGATCAAAAATTTTAATGGTCTGGCCCACCTTATGATTCTGTTGTAGAGAGAAAAAAAAAAGAATATGTAATCATCAGTAGTTTGGATGATTAGAACTCATCAGATTTGATCTTGCCTAAAAAATCTGAATCCAATCATTACATATGGTAATCTAAGTTCTATGGTATGTTGTGATACCATTCTCGCTTCTCACATAATTAGATCTCAATTCTCAAATCATGGTTCCAAGTCAAATTGTATGGCTAAAATTTATGCGGTACTTGTACTAATGAACTACAAAAGGGTTTGTTTATAATGTATAGGAATGCATATTGTCAGATATGTTTCTATCATTACACATTTCTATGCTGATCCTACCTGATTTCAGGAATGCTTACAATATGGTGCTGCACAAGTATGGCGAAAAACTGTACGCAGGCCTTGTGACTACAATGACATGGCACCTAAAGGAAATGTCAAAATCTATTGAGGCTGCTCAGGGCGGTCTCTTTCTTGAAGAGCTTAACAGAAAATGGGCGGATCACAACAAGGCGTTGCAGATGATCCGAGACATTTTGATGTACATGGATAGGACCTTTGTTCCTAGCTCTCATAAAACACCTGTTCATGAGCTCGGATTGAATCTATGGAGAGAGAATATCATTCGTTCCAGTAAGATCCAAAGTAGGTTGGTCAGCACACTTCTTGAACTCATTCAGAAAGAGCGAACTGGCGAGGTAATAAACCGTGGGTTGATGAGAAATATAACAAAAATGTTAATGGATCTTGGTTCTTCCGTTTATCAAGAAGATTTCGAGAAGCCTTTTCTAGAAGTTTCTGCTAGTTTTTACAGCGGCGAATCTCAGCAGTTCATTGAATGTTGTGATTGTGGTGAATATCTGAACAAAGCTGAGCGACGGCTTAATGAAGAGATGGAGAGAGTTTCTCAATATCTCGATGCAAAAACTGAATCAAAAATTACTCATGTGGTTGAGACTGAGATGATTGCAAATCACATGCAGAGATTAGTCCACATGGACAACTCTGGTCTTGTAAACATGCTTGTGGATGACAAGTATGACGATCTTAGCAGAATGTACAATTTGTTCCGTCGAGTCCCTGAAGGTCTCTCAACAATTAGAGAGGTGATGACCTTGCATCTCCGAGAAACTGGAAAACAATTAGTCACTGATCCAGATAAACTGAGGGATCCTGTCGACTTTGTTCAGCGGCTTCTCAATGAGAAAGACAAGCATGACAAGATCATAAGTGCTGCATTTAACAATGACAAAACTTTCCAAAATGCTCTCAACTCCTCTTTTGAGTATTTCATCAATTTGAACAACAGATCTCCTGAGTTCATTTCACTGTATGTTGATGACAAGCTCCGGAAAGGCCTGAAAGGGGTCAGCGAAGAGGATGTGGAGATTGTCCTCGATAAAGTCATGATGCTATTCCGTTATCTTCAAGAGAAAGATGTCTTTGAAAAATATTACAAGCAACACTTGGCCAAGCGGCTCCTTTCTGGGAAAACTGTTTCTGATGATGCTGAGAGAAGTCTGATTGTTAAGCTTAAAACAGAGTGTGGTTATCAGTTTACTTCCAAATTAGAAGGCATGTTTACAGATATGAAGACCTCCCAGGACACAATGCAGGGTTTTTATGCAACTCAGTCAGCTTCTGATTCTCAAGATGGGCCAAGCCTAGCCGTCCAAGTTCTCACAACCGGATCTTGGCCAACCCAACCTATCGCTCCGTGCAACCTTCCACCTGAGATTCTGGGTGTTTGCGAGAGGTTCCGAGCTTTTTATTTGGGCACTCACACAGGAAGGAGGTTAACATGGCAAACTAACATGGGCACTGCTGATCTGAAAGCAACCTTTGGCAAGAATCAGAAGCATGAGCTTAACGTCTCTACCTATCAGATGTGCATTTTGATGTTATTCAATTGTTCAGATCGATTGACTTATAAAGAAATCGAGCAGGCCACTGAGATCCCAGCTTCTGATCTGAAACGGTGTCTTCAATCTTTAGCATGTGTGAAGGGTAAGAATGTACTCAGTAAGGATCCCATGAGCAAAGACATTGCTGAGGATGATACTTTCATGGTGAATGATAAGTTTTCCAGCAAGTTCTTCAAGGTGAAGATTGGCACCGTGGTGGCACAGAAGGAGTCGGAGCCCGAGAAACAGGAGACTCGCCAGAGGGTGGAGGAGGACAGGAAGCCGCAGATCGAGGCCGCCATTGTGAGGATAATGAAGTCCAGACGAGTTCTGGATCACAACAATATTGTGGCAGAGGTGACGAAGCAGCTGCAGTCGAGGTTTCTTCCCAATCCCGTCGTGATCAAGAAACGGATCGAATCACTCATCGAGAGGGAGTTTTTGGAGAGGGATAAGACGGACCGGAAGTTGTACCGATATCTTGCCTAAGTTCTCCATTTTACGGGAACATGGTTTCACAGAGGTGGAGCTAATTTGTTTGTGCATTGGTTTCTCGTGTATTATCTAAAGCATATTTTCCTAGCGCTTGCTCTCTGGAGCTTCTCTGTCCTTTGCTTTTTTTGACTTATTTGCTTAAGATGGAAAAAGAAAGAACTGCCAATTCTCTTTCAAGTTTGATTTCCACAGGCTTTGATCGTTCTTAGCTTATGCTCTTATCATCATCTCTGTTATTCAGGGCCAATGATATGAATCTTCCTTCCTTCTTCACTTGTTTTTTTGGTGCTCCCATAAATAAAATCAATTTACATTAATTTTCTTCCGGATGCATGGTTTGTGGAGTTGACCTGAAATATATTTAGTCTTTTTTATGCTGTGCAAATATGGTGAAGTGATTCTGGTTGCTTAAGTGTTGGATTTTATTTGTTTGGTCAACTGTTTCTTATCAGTGTCAGATACCTCCAATAAGGCTAGCTGCTAAATAAACAGCCTAATTGGAGGTATTAGAGGGTGTTAGCAAGTTTAGTTTGAGCAAGATCTACTGTGTTTTTGGCTTAACTCAATAATATTGACGCACATATTTGTATTTATCCATATAAATATATGTTTGATCGTGCACAAATGTTAAATAACATAAATGGATTCTAATCAACATTTAAAATTAGTAAGAAAATATAAATAAATAAAATATAGAGTTTTGGTGTTAGATATGTAAATACATAAGAATTGGGCGGTATACATGTAAATGCCCCTAAATATAAATGTACATTGGATATATGCATTGATAAATAAATGTTATGTATTTATTACCACCGTTACATTAAGGATGCAGATTAGTGCTATTATTATGCATACCACCTTGGTGTAATGATTAAGAGTTTTGTCTTTCAATTAAGAGGACTTGAGCTAAAAGGTTTACATGTGGTGTGTGTGTTTGGGTGTGTCAAAAAGAAAAACCATTTTTACTCGTTTTGAAAAGGGGGATTTACAAGTAGAGCATCTAAAATCTCCTTATTTACATTTCTATTACTCAAAATTTATTATTTACTTATGTAATGATCAAAACTAACATCTCAAAATTAGTAGTCAATTACATCCATTTCACCTTTAAATTTAAATGTGATTTTCTTCTTCATGAATTTGTCTCTGCAATTCCTTATTTGTGAATGCTAAATGCAGCTCTAATGCGGTATCCTTCCCCACAAGCCCTACACAATGTGCTAGAGAGAGCATTTGCTTTTATTACATATCTAAGACCATGTTGACCCACCCTTATTTGTCCTTGAATCAGACCCAATGGATAGTACGTCAAGAAGTAGAGAGAACAAAGGGTAGCGAGTGAGAGAGAGAAAGATGAACAATTAAGTTTGCATAATAATGAGTAATAAGCGAGATCAGAAGGGGGATTTCCTTAGCTCAAATGAACGGTAAGCCATAAGCAAAATCATGATACTATTTTACATTTAATATCCCCTATTTATAGAGATTTGTCATTAAGACTATTAGAAAACTTTTACTTGAATTGCAACTTATTTTCATATTTAGTTAACTGTTTTTCTGTGTACTGATTTCAATTGTATGCATAAATTTGGATCTGAAAATCTTATACCCTACGATTCGGAATTAGAACGCACTGTTAGGAGAATTAGAAAACTAAGAAAAGAACCTAGAAATCCTGACATAATGGAAAATAATGTAAACAATCAAGGAATAGAAAATGAACATCAACCCAAACCTCTACGAGATTATGCAAATATGCAAATCCTACAACACATTTATGCGATTCGGAATTAAAATATAAGATAAATATGGATGTAATAAATATTCAATAATTGTAAAGTCACACTTATCAACACAAGTATACGTATCGCTCAAGTAAAATAGGGCTCTAATGGAGTCCTAGATATGATCCCACAGAGAGTAGTTTAGAATTACGGACTAAGCTTTTTAGAAAAGCAGTACTTTAATATCAACAACAAAGTTCAATTTGCTTATCTGTCGCTAATAGACAATTGAAATAAATAAATAATTTTAATAACTAATAAATAATTAATGATACAAAGGAGGGTTTAATTGTGATATTCAATATATAAGAAAACATCATTCTCCTTGTCAAGAAATTATAGTGAATGAATAAAATGAATTAGTTCAATTTATATTGTGTTAAATAGGAGCATAGAATATAGGAGCATACCTATTTTTTATCCTTTGGTCCAGTCATAAAGAACATTGACTAATCCTACGCTTGTTTACTTAATCTGCTGTTAGGTTGGGAGGATACCGGCTCTAACTTCGGAGCTCCCACACTCCCCTCACCTGAGGGCTCACATCTACACTTCAGCACCTAAATGATAGGACCAAATTGGGGATTTTAGTCTGTCACTCTAAAATCTCCAATTCTACGCCCGATAATATTATTTCCCTATTTATTTGCACCCAACTTTCAAGGGCTTTGACCTCCCTGAATCTTGGATGTAATCTTCACTTTAGTTGTAAAACTTTACATATTTTAACAAATCAATTGGCCAGATTGAAAGCAAATTAGGATCGAAGTGAAAAGATCATCACAATTTCTTAAACATTTTCTTGGCTTCACAAATTCAAATTACCATTTCATAAATCTCGAGATAAGGAGAAAGACAGAGAAAACTACTCAGAACTCATGGGAAAAACACAACAAAACTCGGAATTCATATATAAAATCAAAGGCATACAAACTACAACAAGCAAATAACTTATCTCTAATTTCTCTCCAAGAACACTCCTCGAAGTTTCTCTGAATCTCTTCTTTTCTTTACAACACACAGAATTCCTCTTCGAAGTAGCAAAGAGAAAGAAATCTCTCACTTTTCCTTCACTCTTACAATCTCTAGAAGAATTCCTCACAGTTGTTACACTCTATTGGAAATTATATACACTAATGGTAACCTCCAAGAACTCTAGGCTCTCTCAATTTTCGGCCAAAATATTCTCTTAAAGTTGTGGATGAGCTTTCCCAACAGTTTCCTAAGCATCCCTTCAAAATTTAGCCTTATCCAAAGCTTGAGTAGGCATAATCGTCGAACTCGCTGTCGGCGGCCTCAAGGGTGTAACTTATTTTTATATTTAGTTAATTATATTACTGAGTACTAATTTCAAATTGTATGCGTAAATTTGGACCTAAAAATCTTATACTCTACGATTCAGAATTAGAACGCACTGTTAGAAGGATTAGAAAATTAAGAAGAGAACATATAAATTCTGATACAATGAAAAACAACCTGAACAATCAAGGAATACAGAATGAACACCAACATAGACCCCTGAGAGATTATGCAAATCCTACAGCAGATGAAATTCACTTATCTATCCAAAATCCTGATATAGCTGCTAATTCATTTGAGCTTAAACCTGTTATTATCCAAATAGTACAAAACAATCAATTTGGAGGTACACCAAATGAAGATCCGTACTTACACCTCGCGATTTTTTTAGAACTGTGTGCTACTTTTAAATATGACAGTCTGAAACGATGCTGTTAGACTTAGACTTTTTCCTTTTTCACTGTGGGATAAGGCTAAGATGTGGTTAAATTCGTTAGCACCGGGATCTATTAGAACTTAGGGAGAAATTTCATAGAAATTTCTATCCAAATATTTCCCTCCATCCAAAACTGCTAAACTTAGAAATGACATAACATCGTCATGTCAGATTGATGGAGAGTCAATATATGAAACTTGAAAGAGATTTAAAGATCTTCTTAGGAAGTGCCCTCATCATTCGTTACCAGATTGGTTGATAATTCAAACTTTTTATAATGGATTAGTAGGATCTCTTAGATCAATTATAGATGCTGCTTCTAGTGGTTCTTTAATGTCAAAACCTTTTGATGAGGCTTATTCATTAATAGAAGAGATGACTACTAATAATTTTTAATGGCCCTCTGAGCGGGTAAATCCTAAAAGAGTAGTTGGTATCAATGATTCTGATGCAATATTTATGTTAGCTTCATAGATTGCAGCAATATCAAAAAAAATAGATCATTATGGGATGAATTATTCTCCAACACCTCCTAGGATGGAAGAGAATACATCTGGGCAATTTGTGGATATTCAACCTTCATATGAGACCTTAAATGCTATTAATAGACCTAATAACCCTTATTCGACTATTATAACCCATGTTGCAAAAATCATCCAAATTATAATTAGAATAACAATTCTTCTACAAATCAACAATGGACAAACACCCCAGTGAACCCATTAGGAAATTCATCCAACCAAAGAAATGTTAAGTATATACATTCTTATCCTCCAGGATTTAACAGTAATACTCAAATTCAGGAGAAGAAGTTGTCTATGGAAGAGCTGATATTAAACATGGGTCAACAATTGCAGAATAAAGGAAATCAATTACAAATTCAAGGAAATCAATTACAAAATCAAGGAACTGCTATTAAGAATATTGAAAACCAATTAGGGCATATCGTTACTGTGCTTAGTAACCGAACATTAGGAACTTCTCCTAGTAGTGTGAAACCAAATCCTAAAGACCAAGGAAAAGAACAAATTGAAGGGATACAATTACGAAGTGGAAAAGAATTGGAAATAATGGTGCAAAAAGAAACAGAAACTGAAAAAGAGAAAGTGGATACCGAAGAAGAAAACAATCATGAATACCCAGATTTAGAGTATCAATTTACACCAATGAAATTTACTGTGGAGAAACCTCCACCACCATTTCCTCAAATATTGAAGCAACACAAACAGAATAAACAATTTTCCAAATTTTTAGAAATTCTTAAGAAATTAACAGTAAACATTCCCTTCGCAGAAGCTTTAGAGCAAATGCCGAATTATGTGAAATTTATGAAAGATATTCTGAACAAGAAAAGGAAGTTCATGGATAATGAAACTGTTGCACTTAGCGAAGTGTGTAGTGCAATTATTTAGAAAAAGCTTCCTGAAAAATTAAAAGATCCAGGCAGTTTCACTGTACCGTGTACTATTGGTGAAAAATTTTATGGAAGAGCTTTATGTAATTTGGGAGCCAGCATTAATCTTATGTCACTATCAATTTTCAAAAGATTAGGATTACGAGAAGTTTCACCTACTTTTGTAACTCTACAGTTAGCGAATCCTAAGTTAGTTATAGAAGATGTGTTAGTGAAAGTGGATAAATTTATCTTTCCTGTGGATTTCATTGTTTTAGATATGGAGAAAGATAAAAAAATATCTATCATTTTAGGGAGACCATTTTTAGCTACTGGAAAAGCTATGATAGATGTTCAAAAAGGAGAATTAACTGTTAGAGTTAATGATTAAGAAGTGACTTTTAACATTGTGAAATCTATGAAATACCCTGTTGTTGAAAGAGATAATGAATGTTTTCGCATAGAAATTATTGAACATCTACTGAAAAAACATTTTAAAGAACATTTTGAAGATAAAAAGCATTTTGAAGAAGAAGAACATTTTGTAGAGAAGGAACAATTTGAACAGAATGACGAAGTTATTTTGGACGAATTAGAAAATGAAGAATTAGATTATGTTCAGGAAAGATTTAAGATGTTGGATATTACGGAAAATGCCGATAAAAATCTATTTTCATCAATTATAAAACCACCTGAACTTGAGATGAAAGTATTGTCTAGCCACTTGAAGTATGTATTTTTAGGAGACTCGTTTACATTACTTGTTATTATATCTTCATAATTAAATGATCAGCAAGAGCAAAGACTGTTAGATACATTAAAAAGATATAAGAAAGCTTTTGGTTGGACCTTAGCTGATATTAAGAGAATCAGTCCTTTAATCTGTATGCACAGAATTATATTAGATGAACAATATAAACCAAGAGATGATCCACAAAGGAGATTAAATCTGATGATTAAAGAAGTAGTTAAGAAGGAAATTTTGAAATGGTTAGACACTGGAATTATATATCCTATTTCAGATAGTGTGTGGGTAAGTCTAATTCATTGTGTTCCTAAGAAAAGAG